>WSYH01006245.1:0-39323 GCA_036426205.1 Ascaphus truei
GTTGGTAGGCACAGTTGGTAAAAGCTGGAACTCGCAGATCGTCCTGCGCGCTGGGGCTGACTTGTTGGAAGACCTCGATGTTCCTTCGGGTTGCGGTTGTCGAGGACCCGTGTTGAGTAGTCCTCCAATGCCTGTGTACTTCCTTCCCCAGCAATGTTCCACTCGAGCGGCAGGGTGAAACAGCTCAAAACTCAGTGGGAGAACTGGGACTGGTACAGCCAACGTCTGGACTTCAACTTGCACCGTGTGAACTCCGCAACGCGTTTTCACTCATCAGTGCTTGATCAGGCAGTGGATGATGAAGCACTGAATAGTGTGAAAGTGCGTTGGAGTTCACACGTGCAAGTTGAAGTCCAGACGCTTGGCTTGTACCAGTCCCAGTTCTCCCACTGAGTTTTGAGCTGTTTCCACCTGCTCGCTCGAGTGGAACTTGTGCTGGGAAGGAAGTACAACAGGCAATTGGAGGACTACTCAAACACGGGTCCTGCGACAAGCCGCAACCGGAAGGAACACTGAGGCTCTTCCAAGCAAGTCAGCCCCAGCGCGCGGGATGATCTGCGAGTTCCAGCTTTTACCAACTGTGCCTACAACTCGTTGGACCTATCATCTATGCACTCTCCGCTACGGACTTATATATACCTATATGTAAGTTTTATGTGTTATTATACCCTATGTGTAATATATTTATCTTAACCCTTGGTGCGCTTCTGTGTTATTTTCTACTATCTTCTGACGTTGGAGTCTTCCTACGGACAGTTATCGGTGGAGGAGGGGTGCCTTCACACTCACAGCAGGCGCAAGAGGGGAGCTGATCTACTTCAAGATCCCTTTTAGAAAGAATGAGCGCGGTTGATCTTCCCATCCTAGTTATAGGTGTACAGTGGCGGTTCGCTTCAGCCTCGTGCGGCCGTTTCAGCGCACATTTAAAACGCGGGAGAAGCGGCATGTTCTGGTATTTTAGGTGCTGCGGGGTGTTTTCATTGTATTAGCGCTATTAGCGCTGTCTCCGCCATAAATGCGAGCAAAGTGCGTGTGACATTCGGGAAAAAATCCCGAAAAAATTCGGGGATTGTGTAGGAGAATGAAAGGGGCTGCAACGAGTATGTAACAGTACAGACCCTATTAAAATGTGAGGCAGCTTTAGTTTTGAAAAGAACTTAGACTGGTGTGGTTTTGAGGTCTTAGGTAGGTTGTTCAGTGGTGAGGTTGCAACGGTATGAGAAAGGAACAATCAGATAATTTGTTTGAATCGTCAGACATGAAAGTCCCTCAGAGCATAACTCATGTGATAAGTGCTATGTGTGGGTGGGGTGAGGAGCCTGTTCAGATACGGGGAAGTATTTGAAAACAAGCCAGAGAGATTAACTTTGCGCCTACTCTCAAGTGATGGCCAAATCCATTTCTCAACCACCCATTCTCTCCTAGACCCTCTACAATCTGGCTTCCGCTCTGCTCACTTCCACTGAAACAGCTCTCACTGAAATAACTAATGACCTCTATGCTGACCAAAGTCGAGTAGGTCATTACATTTGCTCATATTTTTCGAATCTCTCTGCAACATTTGATACCATGGACCACCCTCTACTCCTTCACATTCTCGCATACTCTCTGGTATTTGTAACAAAGCTCTATCTGGCTCTCCTCTACCTCTCTCCATCGTACTTTCAGTGTCTTCTGCTAACACCTCCTCCTCTAGCGATCTCTCTGTGGGGTTACCCCAGGGATCTTCTGGGACCTGTCCTCTTTTCTCCTGTACAAACTCCCTCTAGTTGACCTAATCACATCCTTGGGACATATCCCCTCTATGTGCGACAACACCAATTTTCTTTCTCAACCACTGGCCTTACACCTGCATGTACAGACAAAGTTTCTGTATGCCTCTCGCATAATCCTGGATGTGCCCTCCACCGACTTAAACTCAACATGTCAAAACAGGGCTCCTCAGCTATTTCATCCAAACCTGAGCCCTACTACTTCTTCCACATTACTGTGGAAGTTCTGTCATACACTCAGTAGCGCAAGCACCCTGTCTAGAGTCACACGCGACTCCTCTCTTACATTCTCCTCACATTCAAAAGTATCTAAAACCTGTCACTTTTTCCTCCGCAATATACAAAGATACACCTTCCTCTGCTTGCTCGACTGCCATAGCTCTTACAGGCCCTAATCTTTCGTCTCGATACTGTAACCTCCTGCTGTCCGGCCTTCCTGCCTCTCTCCGACCCCTACAATCCTATCCTAAAACACTGCTGCCAGAATCTCTACTCTTCCTAAATCTGTCTCAGCGTCTCGCCTGCTGAAATCATCTCCTAGCTTCCTATCAAATCCTACATCTCACACTCAGTTCTGCTCCTCACTTTTAAGAGCTTTACACTCGCCTGCCCCTCCCTACATGTCAGCTCCTATTTCTCGCTATCAACATCCCGGTGTTCTGCTCAAGGATTTCTCTCCTACCATCTAAAGCCTTCTCCACACCTTAAACCTTTCACTGACTGCCCCAAACCTTGGAATGCCTCCACCTACCTTCTATCACCTTTAAGGCCCACCTTAAAACACACCTGCTTAACGAAGCCTAGAGCATCCGTGGCTAATTCTACAGACCTGATACATAAAGATTCAGCCCCTTGCAGATGACTTAACCAGAATGTCCTCCGGTCTCTGTACGTTCTTTCCACCACCAAATTAATGTGAGCTCTTCGGAGAATGGACTCCTCTCTAATGTTCATTTTTATGGTCTGAAGCACTTATTCCCACTGTCTGTTATTTGATATTATTGTTTTATATGATTGTCACATGTATACTATGAAATACACTTACCTAGCTATCAATATCCACATCTCACACCTCAGTTCTGCTCTCACTTTTAAGAAGCTTTACACTCGCCTGCCCCTCCTTAATGTCAGCCCTAATTTCTCGCTATGCACCATCCCGGTGTTGCTCAAGGATTTCTCTCTACCATCTAAAGCCTTCTCCCACATAAAACCTTTCTCACTGACTGCCCCAAACCTCTGGAAGCCCCTCCCACCTAACCCTCTCTATCCACCTTTAAGGCCCACCTTAAAACACACCTGCTTAACGCAAGCATGGGTAGCTCCGTGGCTAATCTTACAGACCTGATACATATAAGATCAGCCCTTGCAGATGCACTTACCAGAATGTCCTCCGGTCTCTGTACGTTCTTCCTACACCCAATTAGATTGTGAGCTCTTCGGAGATGGACTCCTCTTCCTAAATGTTCATTTTTATGTTCTGAAGCACTTATTCCCATGTTTCTGTTATTTTATTATTTGTTATTATATGATTGTCACATGTATTACTACTGAAATCACTCTCCTAGCTTCCTATCAATCCTACACTCACACTCAGTTCTGCTCCTCACTTTTAAGCTTTTACACTCGCCTGCCCCTCCTTACAGTCAGCCCTAATTTTTCTCGCTATGCACCATCCCGGTGTTCTGTCAAGGATTCTCTCTCACATCTAAAGCCTTCTCCCACCTAAACCTTTCTCACTGACTGCCCCAACCTCGGAATGCCCTCCCCACCTACCCTCTCTATCCACCTTTAAACCACCTGCTTAACGAAGCCTGAGTAGAGTCCGTGGCTAATTCTACAGACCTGATACATAAAGATCAGCCCCTTGCGATGCACTTACCAAAGTCCTCCGGTTCTCTGTACGTTCTTCCTACCCACCAATTAGATTGTGAGTCTTCCTTCGGAGAATGGACTCCTCTTTCCAAATGTTCATTTTTATGTCTGAAGCACTTATTCCATGTTTCTGTTATTGTGTTATTTGTTTTATATGAGTCACATGTATACTACTATGAAGCGCAATGTTGTTAATGGCGTCTTTAAATAAAGACATACATAATTTTAGCATTTCGCATGAGTGTGTTGCAGGACAAAGCGGCATATTGAATTGTAGAGGGTGTCTAGTTATAAGGTCAGTTTGGGGTGTTTGTGCCATATACTATGTCCACATAGTCTATAATGGTACTAGTATCTGCAGGGAGATGAGCTTTCTGACCAGCAGGCTTAGGGAGGATTTGTTTCCTATAAAGTCACACCTAGTTGGCATAGGTTTGGGATGCAGGGTATCAATGTGCAACCCAAATGTTAAATGGAGTCAACATACATTGATCAGTTATTATTAAAACTAGTATAAAAAAGGGCTGGGTGGATATTAGAGCTGGTTTATTTGAAGCTCTTCCATTTGGGAACTTAGAAATTAGCCTTGGTCCCCAAATACCATACATATGGCTGTATAAAAAATGGATCGGACCAACACTATAATCAATAGGCTAATGTCAAGATTAAGAAACTGGTGTTTTGTCATTAAATTGCCATTAAATCGAGCCTACAGATGTAGAGGGCTTGAAATAATGCCAATAATGGTGGGAATATGTGTAATCACAGAACATTGTAGATCTAGTTTGTAACCGGTGTACAGTGTTTTATTTTGTGTCTCAACATTAATTTTCATTATGCAGTCACTTTATGTCACACATAATCACCCCTAATCAGTACGCAATTTTCGTGAACGTATATTTTATGCCTGCAGTTTAATCAATGCTGTTTTTCTGTTATAATTTTATGCGGGACTGGGATGTCATGAACCTCGTGCCAGCATTGTCAAATCTAGGAAATAGAGATGGTAATCATCTTCCACACTTATTAGATATTGATACTACAGGAAATTCTAGCACTGCATCAAATATGGCAAATAGTTATGTAACCTTTCAAATATTTTCTCATTACTTTATTTAACTATTGTTATCGTTTTATTTTATAGTATTACATGACAATGTGTTTGAAATAATAGTGAAAAAATAACTTTTCATTATTTATGTTACTTATAAACTACATTGGGGCAACATTTCGCAATAGGAGACACAAGTTTGATCTAGAATAACAACACAGTAATATGAATTCACATGTACTTTTGCCGTGAAAGTTAGAGATAGAATATTGACATTAATTTAAAAGTAATGGGTGACCATAAAATGTCTGCATGACGCGCAGAAATGTGGCTTTTATGAAATGGCATGAAACACAGAGTTATTTAAAGAATATTGCACTCTGCTTGTGGTATTATTATCTTTGCAGTGCAGAGACCTTTTGCTGATCTTTGTACCATGGACCGTAGATTTGGATCGTTGGGACATAAATAACATGTATGCCTGGATGAGGCCTATTGCAATCAAAAAAACGAGTAAATGTTTAAATGCCCTGAAAAAAAAATAGAATAAAATGGAACGCCTTTTCTAGGGTTTTGTTAGTGCTTATCACTATGTCACAATTTATTGTGGTTTAGAATTCAGGAATATGTTCATACAATGATACAATGTGTACGTTATAAGTGTTTCTTTGAAACACTAGAGATTTTAATTTTATCTTGTCTTGTGTTATTACAACTGTAACCCCTCCCTGACCAGCTCCTAGGGAGTTTACGTCGTAGTGCAAAGGTTGGCTAGTCAACACGGATACTTTGAACAGGGAGCGGATTCGCAGCTGGTGATTAGGTAGCAATGATGTATAAAAATGGGTGCCAGGAACTTTGTTAGTATAACTGTAATTTATTTATGACCCAAGCACAGGGAGCTGCTAACACATATTGACAATGTTGTACTGTATTTTATACTGTAGCAGACATACATGAATACAGTGCCTCCATCAATGGTCCACTCTGTAACAACTAAATGGAGGACACATTGACTTAGTTGCTCTGAGAAAAGTATGTGTGCGACTGGCCCCCCTGTTGCTGTCGAGATCATCATTATTATTATAATCTGATTACTCCAGACTCTATTGAGTTCCTGTGGGTCTTTCTTATGTGACCTAATCTTTGACTGTTTGGGAAACTGCCACTTCCATAAAGACTGATGAAGAGTATAGTGCAGATCCGCGTTAGAGCTGATCCACCAACACCTAGAGCCCTCTTTCCTGAGGCCCTCTGTGATGGGCCGTATTCCTTTTTGGTATAATAGGGAAGTGAGGCAGGGGGAAGGGAAATAAAATGGGCTCTTGCACTGTCTGTAAAGGTTGGAGATGGTGCCTGGGCTATGGATATACAAAACCACTGGGCTAAGAGAAGTACACGACAGAAAAGGGACCTATTGTCTAGCACTCAACTTCTATGAATTATTAAAAAAAATGTAAATATAATCTTTATAGATATGTAGTAAAATAGGTGTGACACATCACATAACACACACATCACATAAACTTAGTTAATTAAGAGGGGTATTGATGGTTACGAGACCACGATGAGTATAGTTGACCCCTTATAATGGGGATCAAGTAAAAACATTACTTAACAGATAACAAAAAGGGTGTCTTGTGGTAGAATCACTATAAATGGATAGAGAATGAAGGGTACATATTGTGTGAGATGTTTGTTGTCAACTGACATCCTATGTTACTATTATGCTACGCCACATTAATAGTGTAGTTCCTTCTTCGTTGGCATTATTAGTTGCCATAAGAATCAGACATCGATGTGATCCTTACCATTGGGACTGTTGGGGAGCACTGCATAGTGCTTTTATCAATTCAAAGATTTTTTAATATAGGGTTACAAAAGTTTACACCTGAGATCACTGGTCTGTCTTTAGGTGTATGCCACTATATTAGTAGCTAGGTATATACTGTAGAAGAGTGTAGATTTATATGAATTCGAGATGGGGTTCACTTGTCATGAGTTTACTCCTCATTATACCCCTTGCAACTCATTGCATTATGTCTGGTTAGTATTTCAGGACTGAGAATGTAACACTGATATATGAACAAGATTTTGGTGTTGGCATATAGAGAACACAATAAGTCCTAGTAAGTGTGTACCATATTCACTTTCCTGTAAATATTTAGGTTCATCCTTATTGGGGATCAACTTAAAGGGTCTGTCCCTATCTACAAATAATGAAACAGGGGGCCTGGAATGTGCTACTCACTTATAAACATTATTATTCTACTTACACCGAGGCTTTCCCTATTTCCTCTTGGACCTAAAATCTCAAATCTTCTCTCTCACTTTTAATACTTTTCCGGATGTCAAGACTCACACATGCCAACCCAGGATGCGTGGCGTCCGGCATATGCTAACCTTTGAACACTTGGATCCCTATCTAAACCTAATATTACCGCAACATGTGCATAGTACACTCAACATGTTAGAATAGGCATATATAAATGTAGTTTATATAACTTGGTAATACATCAGTATATCTTCACACATAAGCATATTTAAACTTATGAGCCACTTAAACTTATTAGGGATCACCTGTCAAACTTCACACAAGTGAGACAGTTTGTATCATGTGCTTATCGCTTTTAATTACCGGGCATCCCATATGCGAAACATGGGCAGTAGGAGCAGGACACAGTAATATCGTTCCGTAGTTGTGGTAGTGGTAGCACATTTGACAACACTATAGTGAGCAATAATTAGTTACTGTTAGTGACATCCTGACCCAGAATGGGAATCAGACACTCACTATGCGCCCAGGTGGATATTAAACAATGACTAACCATACTGCTACCAATAATGGTTCCTGGATCGGTGGTATCCTAACAATAGAACCAGTTTACCACTTGGGTCTCTAGCATGTGACCCGTTTAACCCCCTTATCATAGTCTATAATATCCCTCTGTTCTTTGGAAAATGTTCCTCGTTTGGACCTATCATCTATGCACTCTCCGCTACTGGACTTATATAGCCCTATATGTAAGTTTTTATGTGTTATTATACCCTATGTGTAATATATTTATCTTAACCCTTGGTGTGCTTCTGTGTTTATTTTCTACACCTATAACTTATTTTATCTTTAATTGCAATGTCTTCATATTTAATGTACTGTAGTGCCGACAGTTATTCTAAAACTAATCAGTGGCAATTACCAAAAAGACCCAGATACATGCTGGGTACATGCTGCAACATTTCAGTGACATTTCTGCAGAGACTAATCATCGGATTAACAGTGGTGGTCCCTGGCAGTCCCATTCAAACTGAATGGGATTGCCAGGGATCCCTGCTGTGTTAATCCGATGGGCCATTAGCCTCTGCAGAAATGTCACTGAAATGTACCCAGCATGTACCTGGCTAGTTTAAGGCAAGTTTAAGGCAAGTTTTAGAATACTCGTTTGCTCGTCTGTATAACCCTGTTTACCTAATGTAATGCAATGTGTGTATATACTGTATAATGTATAACACTGTTCACCTAATGTACCCATGTATTTGTAACCATGTACAGTACAGGTCATCATAACTTTGTGCCCAGGACATACTTGAAAACGAGAGGTAATAATGTATTACTTCCTGGTAAAGCATTTTATAAATAAATAATATTGCCCATTCCGGGGGCATGTTCACTGCTTCTCATTATTGTGTCATGTCATATATAGTAAAACTTCTCTAAAGAAATATACAGTTCATTTTACTGACCAGTGTACTGGAGTATGAATACGACATTGATTCAATTATTCATTCAACAAAATAGGTAAAGCAGATTGAGTACTTTCAAAAACAATGAATACAGGCTTTCAAAAAAACCCACTTAACTTTGGATTCAATTACTGCTGAAAAACATAATTGGGCCTATTCATTAAACATTGAGAAGTGCATTTCCGGGTGAAGACAGCTGTTTTCACACAGATTTGCATTTTTCTGTATTGATTTAGGCTTATTGGATGTGCAAAAATGTCTGTTTTTGTGTGATTTGGCTTCACCCATGCAATTCAGTGTGGCACGCAAATAAGGCAAACTCGCAAAATACAGGTTCACCGGCTATTCATTAAGGTGCAAGTTTGCAGATCACCTGCAGTACCATAGAACATCAAAGCTAGAAATCTTGCCTCCCTCAGGTAGGCAAAATTGGACTTTTGCAGGGAAAGAGAGGAGAGAGAGAGAGAAAAAGAGACCAATTTAAGGGAAGGCCCATTGACTTACAATACTGTAGATGCCTCCGAATAGGTTAACATAAACTATAAGTGTAAATACACTTGAGATACCGTACACGGAATATAGGCAAATGTAAAAAATTTAAATATATTCAAATTAAAAGTTTTTTTGGTATCCTAGATCTGTGCACAAGTACGGGTTAATCTATTTGAACAAGTCCTTTCCTAAATTGCTCAAACCTAAATATCAAATGGTGTCCGCTCAAACCTAAATATCAAATGGTGATTCGCTCAAACCTAAATATCAAATGTAACTGTCAGTTTCCAGACATTACTACACCAAAATTACATACAAATTGCAAACAGTGTGTTTTTTTTTTTTGCGTAATTTTTTATTTTTTAAATCTCAATTTTATTGAAACGTTTTCAGGGTTATGGGGTACAGCAATAAGAGAGGGAGGAGGTACATAATCTATACAAATACATTGTAATCCTCATTGTGGGCGCGTAGGGAGAGGGGTTTGGGGGAGTTCGGGGAAGGAACATGGATCGTATAGGAGGTCAAATGATGCCTCAATGGGTAAGGGAAATGGTTTAGGTGGGCCAAAAATAGTTTTGGGGGGGAGGGGGGAAACGTTTCAATGAACATTACTCATTGTCTCCGCCGATGTAGCTACCGATATTCTCATTAAGTGGTGCTCTCTACCTTGGTATTTCCTCGATTCTAAGATGCATCTTTTTTCCCGTTTTCACATGTCTGAAATAGGGATGCATCTTAGAATCAATGTACTAAAAAAAAAACAGCTATGGAGCGCTGCTGGAGATGCCAACCGTGGATCTTCACAGTGTGCTGTAACATCAGGGCTCCGATGATGCCCCCCCTCCATGAGGTGCAGAGACATCAGCTGGAGATGCCTGCCATGGATCTTCACATTAAACAGCAGCCCTCCCCGCCCCCTGTCAAATCTCTGTGTGAACTGCAGGAGGTGCAGAGAGAGCTCTGTGTGTGTCTGTGTGTGAGTGTCCCTCTATTCTCTCCCTCCCCCTTCTCACCCTCCCCACCTTCAATCCATTCTCTCCTCCCCCCTTCCCTCCATTCTCTCCTTCCTCCCTTCCCTCCATTCCATCCCTCCCCCTTCCCTCCATTCTCTCAATCCCCCCTTCCCTCCATTCTCCCTCCCCATTCCATCCATTCTCTCTTCCCCCCTTCCCTCCATTTTCTCATCCCCCATTTCCCTCCATTCTCTCCCTTTCCCTTCCCTCCATTCTCTCCCTCCCCCTTTCCTCCATTCTCTCAATCCCCCTTTCCTCCATTCTCTCCCTCCTCCCCTTCCATCCATTCTCTCCTCCCCCTCCATTCTCCCCTCCTTCTCTCCATTCTCTTCTTCCCCCATCCATCCATTCTCTCTCCACTCATCCGATACTGTCTCTCTCTCCCCATTCTATGTCTGTCCCTCTCTCCCCATTCTGTCTGTCTTTCTCTCTCTCCCCATTCTGTATGTCTGCCTTTTTCTCTCCCCCCATTATGTGTCTGCCTCTCTCTCGACACCCCAGTGATTCAGACAGCGCTTAAACCCACTTTTATATATAATTAAAATTTTGATTGCACATGCTATAAATATACACAGCCCACTAGGGGGAGTATGCTCTCCTGACGAAGCTTACAAGCTCAGTGAAACGTGTAGAGCCATTGCAAAGGTGCTGTGATGCTCAGAGGCTGTGCCTGTAGGACCTGCCGATCCAAGAATGTCTACCTCTCCCTGATCCTTAAGGCCGGACGTGACGTAGGTTCAACCGTAAGTGACGCATGACGCGGAACCGGAGAATAACAAGCTAACGTGGGGAGAGACTCTAGAAACTGGGAAGCGGCGTGTACCATCCCGTCCACGGCGAAAGACGTCCTCGGGCCCCCAACATCATTTATGTGTCCATTATATATGTACACAATGTGAGTACATATATTGTTTTACTTATTTTTAGATAAAATTTATATTGGTCTGCACAATCTGTCTTTTCCTTTTTCCTGTCTCCCTGAGATTTGCTATAAACAATTCATCCTGTTCCAATCATCCGGATACTATCTTTCTCCGCACATATTATCTGACTATACTGTAAGCAAGCATTTCGTAAGAGCCAAGATGTTGTTTCTACCAAGATTGTACAACAGGAGTACACTATATTTGTCCCTTTCCTTTTTGGGGTAATCCAGATCTGTGTCTGTCTCTCTCTCCCCATTCTGTCTGTCTCTCTCTCTCACTATTTTGTGTCTGTCTCTCTCTCCCCATTCTGTCTGTCTCTCTCTCCCCATTCTGTGTTTGTCTCTCTCCTCCCATGTTGTGCCTGTCTCTCTCTCCCCATTCTGTGCCTGCCTCTCTCTCCCCATTCTGTGCCTGCCTCTCTCTCCCCATTTTGTGTCTGTCTCTCTCTCTCCCCCATTCTGTGTCTGTCTCTCTCTCTCCCCATTCTGTGTCCGTCTCTCTCTCTCCCCATTCTGTGTCTGTCTCTCTCTCCCCATTCTGTGTCTGTCTCTCTCTCTCCCCATTCTGTGTCTGTCTCTCTCTCCCCATTCTGTGTCTGTCTCTCTCTCCCCATTGGTTATTAAAGGGTCATGTGACCCTGCTGAGTACTTGGAAATCAAATTTACATGTCTCTCCAAGCGCTGAGCTTTGGAGAGCGTACGTGCACATGCACGCGAGCGCTGTGTGAGTGTGGCCTTATTTATTGAGAATCACTGAAGTGATCTCGCCAAGCGCGCTCAGTGGTAGTGTGGCCGCAGCATAAAGTTGTAGTGCAGCCTAGTGCAGAGTAGTGTAGTTTAGATAAATGTATGCTATTGTCTGCTAGTTAAAAAAAAAATTCTGCACATTTAATATAGGGGGTTTTTCCCCCCAATTTTTTTATTAAATCAAGAGTGCGTCTTAGAATCGAGGTGTCTTAGAATCGAGGAAATAGGGTAGTTACACTCACATATACAAAGGACTGAATCATCAAAAAAGGGCTAAGAAGTGCCAGACAGGGTGCTCATGTCTGGTCAGTCTACCCATGGAGTCTGTGTGGTATGAGTTACATTTAATCTTTGCCAATGGATAGGCACACAGTGCTTTAATACCAATAATACATATGTCACTAAAATTGAAGGCCATCAGATTATCAAACAAAAAATGCCAGTCAATTCTGTCAAAGACCTTCTTGGTCTCAAAGCTCAACAGTACCTTTGGCATCTTAGTTGTGCTAACATGATATATTATATTTAGAATTCCCCTCATGTTGTCCAGGGCCTGTTTAGTTTGTATGAAACTCAACTGGTCATGATGGATCAGGTGTGGGAGGAATTCTGATAACCTGTTGGCTAAGATCTTTGCATATATTTTCAGAACAGTATTTAGGAGTGAAACTGATCTGTAGCTGGCACAATTCATTTTGTCCTTCTTTGGGAATTACAGCAATAAGTGCCTATTTCATAGTTTTAGGACATTTCTCCTTTTTCATAAGTGAGTTAAATATGTCCCGCAGGTGAGGCACCAGACTTGGGGCACATTCTTTATAATACCCATTAGGGAATCCATATGAGCCCGGGGATTTATGATTTTTAAGCGTTTTAATTGTCTTTTGTATCTCATCTAGAGAGATGGGGGTCTCCAGCTTTTCTTTGTCTACACCCAGGATTTTAGTTAGAACTGCTTCTGAAGTGAAACTTCTTTGCTGGCACCTACAAACATTTAGCTTGCACAAATTACCTTCATTGTGATGGAAGTAGAATAACAGAAGTTACGTCATTGTTGGCAAAAGAGACAGTCGGCGCGCGTCAATGTTGGCAAAAGTGGCTGTTTCATGCATAGCAGCCGCCAGAGCTGGCGTGCAGGCGCAGAGGCCTCCAGCGCTTGTCGCTCATGTGCAGAGGCCTTTGGTGCCCATCTGCAGAGAGCTCCAGTGCTCTGCACGCATGTGCAGAGGCCTCCGGCGCACGGTTCGCATGCGCAGAAGCAGGGGGCAGAAGCAAGATGAGACACACATACACAGTGTCACCCAGTGGCATGAAAGGGGTTAAATGTGAAGTATCACATAGGTAAAATTGAACAAAAGGTGATACGTTTAATGGGTTTAAATGAGGTGATGGAAGATTGTGTTGTCCTGTCACACACACACACACACACACACACACACACACACACACACACACACTAGGAAGTCACAGTTACTATAAATATAGAAGCGCAAATAGCTAAAACAGGGTGGAGGGTGCCGAGCACGCACGTTCTAAGTCAAACATTTTTGCGTTTTGTCACTGAAATTGTGTTTTGATTTTCAATTGAAAACATCACCATCATAAATACAATTTCTGTGACAAAACAGTGACAAAAGACAAAGAAGTTTCACTTAAAATGTGCGTGCTCGGCACACACACACTTTTGTTCAAGTGCTCATGGATTACCACCCTTTTGTCCCATGGGGGCCAAGGACCCCAGGATGTTATAAAGCTTATGAAAGTATTCTCGGAAGCGTGCTTGTCTTTTGGGTCCGAGACTAAAGAGTCCCTGCTATTTCTTATCTGCTCAATAATGCAGAAAGTCTTAAGTTTATTAATGTATTTGCTAGGAGGGAATCTGCCTTATTGGCTTTGGCACAATATTTCTGTTTCGTCCAGTGAATTGATTTTTCTATTTTGTCTTGGGTTAGTACATTAAGTTCCCCCCGGAGGCCAATCCGTTTCTCCCACACCTGCTTTCTGGTTGTTTTTATGCTGCATTTCCAGTTTAATTATTTCCTTATTTATTGTTTCCATTTGTTTTTCTCTGCTCTTTTTATTATGCGTGGCTGTACTTATAAGGATTATAGCTTTATGGATTTGCCATAGAGTGGTAGATGGTATGTCAGAAGTACAATTAAGAGAGAAATATGTCGTCATTTCCTCATGTATTTTACATCTGGTTTCAGGGTTACATAGCAGTGTTTCATTTAATTTCCAATGGAATGGCCTTGCTTCAGAGCCAAGTCCCTTCATTGACATAGACATAGGGGCATTATCAGACCAGGCCATTCCCATATATTCCATATGGCTCACCCTATCCAGCAGTAGACTATGGGCCTCATGCAGTAAAGTCTGAGAGAAAAAAATCACCAGGGTTTTTAAATCGCCATTTTTGACAGCGCTGATATCACAGTATGCAGAAAGGCCTGAATACCATTGATAGCAACATTTGCAAACATGGCGAGTAGCCGGCGCAGAGATGATCTACCCTCTGAAAAGGATTCACCTGGCGAGTTGTTTCTGCTGCAGAGAGAGAGAGCCGCCTCTCTCGGCTGAAATAAAAATATTTAAATTGATATTTTCTTACTAGTGTAGATGAGCAGGGGGTCTCTGGAGCAGAACCGCGTTTATTTCAGGTCCGGGGATCCCTTGCTTTCCGAGATACAGGCCCCGTTATAGAGTGCCGGTATCTCCTATGCATTGAAATATCCCTGTCATGTGACGCGGGACATCCGCAGGGACCACCCGTGGGAAACACCCGAGGTCCCCCGGACACCCGTGGGAACCACCCGAGGGCCCCCAGACACCCGAGGGGACCCCCAGACACCTGCAAGGACCACCCGTGGACCCTGTTGGGGCCCACAGACACCTGCAAGGACCACCTAGAGGTCCACAGAGCCTAGCAGGGACCACTGAGGGCCCCAAGACACCAGGGGGAACCCCCCGAGGTGCCCTGTGGGCCCACAGACATCTGCGGGAACCACCTGGGGAACCCCACCGGCCTGTGAAATTAATCCTGTGTCTAAAAAAATAAATAATGGTTTTATGTGCGGGCACGGGGGAGGGTGGGTTGTGTATTGTTGTGTTTTAAATATTGTTAGGGTTTTTGGTGGCCTGGGAGGTGGCTAGTAGGGCTGTTGCATATATATTTTTTTAGTGTGGGTAGCAGTGGTGGGTGAAGGGGGTATTAGCCCCAAGAATGGGTGTTTAGACCAGGTGGGTAGCGGGATGGTTAACCCCTTCATTACGTTAGCAATATTAACTGCTAAGGTAATGAAGGGATTAAGTCCAACTCCGACCTCTCCGCAAGGCCTAAACACCCACCAAGGGCCAAATACCACCTTCACCCACCCCTGCTACCAACAATAAGCATGGCACTGGTGGTTAACCCCTTCATTGCTTTAGCGATTAGCCTGTAAATACCCTTTTCATGCATCTGATTCATGCTGGGGGTCTCCGGTGCTGAAATTAATGGATATCAGCTCCGGAGCCTCCCGGCATCAATCCAATGCAGTCAAAATGCATTTTATTTTCTAAGTGCTGTCTCTGCGCTTCTCGGCAGCTTCTCACCCCCTTCTTGCCAACTTTTTGTGGCGGGACGATTTGGAGAGGAAATCTCCATTCTAGAGCGGCGATCAGCCTCGATAAGCTGACCGGGGCTACTAGAATTGAGTGAGTTTGAGAAGCTGGTGATAAGTGGCTTATCGAAGCGCGTTTGGCATTTTTTTTTTCTCCGCAAAAAAAACCCAGCGATTTTTGCTCTTATCGCCAGCTTATCGGGGCTTTCTGAATCGCTTTAGGCTTTTTTGGTGATAAGCTGGCGATAAGGGGCTTATTGCTGCTTATAGCATGAGGCCCTATGTAGTAAGAAATAATCTATGTCGGAATACATGTCATGTACCGGGGAGAAAAAGAGTAGTCCCTCACGTTCAGGTGTCTATGTCTCCATACATCCATCAGCCTGTGCATTGAGCATTGTGAGTGAAAGCTACATACCTGTATTAGCTCTGTCTCTACTTGTTGCTCTGGTCTTTCGTATTCGTGTTCAATCTATCTAGTCTAGTGTGTAGTTAGACACAATGTTAAAGTCCCTGTCTAAAATTAGAGTTCTTTTCTATTTAGCATGAGAAGTTGGGAGAACTGATCCAAGAATGTCCCCAGTCCAAATTTTGGGGTGTAGACTTTGGCTAAGGTTACCAGAATAGAGCCCAAAGTGCCAGAATCAATAATATATTTCCCTTGTGTATCCCTGAGACAGGTTTGAATTTGAAAAGGTAAGGATTTGTGGATTAACATAGCTTCATCTCTGGTTTTGTCATCTGCCGATGCTTGGTATATTCCCGTAAAGTTCCGATTCCTGAGAAGACCTACATCTTTATTACAAATATGAGTTTCCTGGAGGAAGATTACGGGACCCTTCCATTTTTTTTATATCTCTGAAGAGTCTACACCTCTTTTGTGGGGAATTCAGTCATTTTACATTAATCGTTATCATCTTGATTCTCATTTTAACCTAATAAAGAGTGGAAAAGCTCGTATGATAGCATTTGTCAGTTTACGATAAGAATCTGTGTTTCCAAGGACAACATGAGCAACAGTTACATGAGAGCCACTGATTTGTGGACTGTAGTCACAGTACATTGAAGTCTGGTGGGAGCAATAATGAGACAAGTGCTGAGACTGATACTGTTAGTTTAGCAAGGTGCAGGTTATCAGGGGATGCCAATGAAGAACAGGCCATTATTGGCCAGTAATGCCGTGTTCTGAGGGGATTATTACAATGTAGACTAAATGTAGGCTTTTTTTTTTTTAATTTCTCATAAAAAAGATACACTTTTGTAGTCATATTGATTTTTATCAGCACGATTGTCTACATTCTTATGCTTTTACTGCAAGTTTATTAAAGGCAATTGTACATACCCACAGCCACACACACACACACACACACACACACACACACACACACACACACACACACACACACACACACCCTCCTCTATACACACAAATACACTCTGCAGTCCCCCCTACACACTGCAGCCCCCCCCCTCATCTACACCCACAAACAGCATTCCTCCGCCCTCACAAAACACACACACACAACACACCCAGCAGCCCCCCTCTACACAAACAAACACACATTTCAGCCCCCTGTAACCCACAAAACTGCAGACACACACACACACACCAAAACAGACTCTGCAGCCCCCGTATAAACCCACAACACACACTGCAGACACAGACACACCAACAAAACAGACTGCTTCCCCCTCTACATCCACAAAACACACACCAGCAGCCCCCCCCTCTACAACCACTGCAGCCCCCTGAAAACCCACACACTGAAGACTCACACACACACCACTCTTCAACCCTCCTACACCCACAAAACACACACTGCAGCCCCCATCTGCACCCACAAAACACACACTGCAGAGAGACAAACCAACAAAACAGACTCTGCCACCTCTACATCCACAAAACACACACACAGCAGCCCCCCTCTACACCCACTGCAGCCCCCCTCTACACCCACTGCAGCCTCCTGTAAACCCACACACTGCAGACACAAATACCAACAGAACACTCTGCACCACTCCTCCACCTTCAAAACACACCCACAGCAGACACACACCAACAAAACATACTCTGCTGCCCCCTCTACTCCCACAAAACACACACCAACAGAAGACAAACACACACCAATAAAACACTCTGCTGTTCCCTTTAACAAACAGACACAAAAACCTTTCCCCTCACTCTCCTGCGTGGAGCTCTCTTCAGGTAGGGTGGCGGAGGAGTCAGTGCCTTGCTACTGCCTCCTGTCCAATCACCTCCCCTGTCTAAGAGCTGATCTCACACTTTGTGAATGAGAACTGAAAGCTGATTGGCTGAAAAACTTGACAGGGTGCCAAAAATTCCGGGCCATTGCTGATTGGATAATGCCTGGAATTTTAACCAATCAGAGAGAAGGGTTTTCAGTAATGCCCGGAATGTAACAGCTTTAGCCTATAATGCTTTTTAATGGATAGGCCCCAATGACTCTAAAATACTGCACTTTCACAAAATGTAGGAAATCTTAGAAGTCAGATAATTAGCATCTGACATAGGCAACAAAACAATTATTTCTTATCTTACAGATGCAGCCGCCAGAACACATACATGGGAAATTCTGGGAGGTTCTGGGGCAATCTCACAGTAAATGCCTCAACATTTCTTTGAGATTCTTAATGGCCCATCGGATTAACAGAGCGGGGGGTCCCTGCAGTCCCATTCAAACTGAACTGAAACTGAATGGGACTGCAGGGACCCCTGCTGTGTTAATCCGATGGGCCTTTAAAAATCTCCTAAAAATGTTGAGACAATGTTGAGGCATTTACTGTCAGACTGCCCCAGAATTTCTTAGGCAAGAGTTCTAATACTGGTGGCTGCATCTGTCTATGCTATTATATTGTTTTATTGAGTGAAAACATTAATGGTTTAAGTTGAGTTTGCTATTCTGTGTTTGCTTAGGATGGTTTAATTATGTAAACTATGGCTGTTTTCACAACTTGGTTTCAATTTGACAAGGGAAATATGCCAATTACATACTGTAAGTGGGAGGACCAAACTGTGGAGAGCTGAAAAGAAAGTCCGGAGCAGCAGGCACGAACAGCACAAGAAACAGGTCTTGCATTTAATTCATGGAATTTGATTTCCCGCACTCATCGTCACAACCCCGGGCCTTGGCTAGGGGCAGCACGTGAATTTTTTTTAAACCCTCTCAGCCATTTTGTGTGGGTGCTTATGCACACTGCATTGGCCTGCACTTGGCACTATTGTTTACCAAGCACAGCACAAAGTATTTATTCTTTTTGATTTTGTTGCACGTTTTTTGTCATGGTGTGTAGTCACCATCTCTCCTGAGAGTAAACGACTTAGAGTTTAGTAGGTAATTTAATCCACCCCACCCAATCGCAGATATAGTGTGGTCGGTGGGAGAACATACAGGGTTACCAGGTGTGGTGCTTTACCTGTTAGGCTCACGGAGGGCTGAGCTTCCGCCACGGGGAACTGGGCAATTATAGTAATAATAAGAGTAACCTCGTACTCGGTTGCAGCGCCTCACCTGCGATGATTCCTAGCAGAGCAGGAATTGTTCCTGCAGGACACATACAAATAACTCGCACACCGTAATGTATAATACTAATACCTTTACTTAGAACAACATACAAAACATATACGGTCACACAGAATAACGGGTGTCCCTCTCTGGAGGCGACACTGACTACGGCGTCGCACAGGACGCTTCCCCAAACCAGGTGATCCCACCCATGTCCATAGATCCCCACCCAATGTCCGCACTCTTGCAGGAAGAGAGAATATGGGTGACTGCGCTATCACTATTAAAGCTAATGGCCAGTTGGTGCACTTGTGGTTTTTAAAGTACCTGTCCGAGCACTCCAGTGCTCGGATCAGCAACGGCTTCGCAAAGGATTGTCGCTCGGTGATTCCGTTCTGATCCCAAGCTGGTTCCTTGCACGCGGACCCCAGGGCCGATCCCACCCTGGAGATAGGTCTCTGTGGGCCCCGACTGAGCTCGAACCTCTTCAAGGGAAACGCAGCGTTCCGCTGTGTCCCTATCTAACTCGAGCGCTACGGTTGACAGGATCCCTAACCTAGGGCCTGTCCCTGTAGCACCACAAACTGGGGAGTGAGGACCTTTGGGACCTAAGGGGTTAATAGCCTGCTCCGCTCCCCTAACTCTTCCAGTCCTGACTCTAAATTACAACTAGCAGCGCTTTGCAGCAACGCACTGCAACCTGCTGGGTGCGTACAGCCAACTTGTGCACAACCACATGCTTCTGTCAGGCCTCACAGCACTGCCAGCCGTGACCCTGACAAGACAGCACTTCACGACCTTCGGGCAGCATCCCTACACCGGGCCGTCCCTGGTCAATTACACCACTAGCCTGAGAGTGAGTTGGGCCTACCTGGGATATGGGGAAATTTACACGGTGCAGGAGCTTCAATCGCTCCCTGACACCCTTCTTCCCCTTCTGCTCCCCAGCTCCAACTAATGTAAGTGACATGGTCCCTAACCTGAGGGCTGTCCCTGGCAACACTCACTATACTGGGTGAGTCAGGGCTATCTCGGGTCTTGGGGGTTGCTGGCCTGTACAGGGAGTCACTGACTCCTGTACCCTTCTCCTTCCCTTGGCTGCTCCTGGCTCTGACTCACTGCGTAGTGCCTAGCCCACACTATGTATCTCCTTGCTTCTGCCAAGTCATCTCCAGCCCTATTGGCTCCCTGGGGTCATGTGGCTCTGCCACTATGCACCCTTGGCGACGTGGTGATCAAAGGGAAGCGCAAACAGTGGAGATATAAAAAATAAAAACTGATGGTGCAGTATTGTGACAAATAAATAGTATTTCTTTAAGTCTGCTGTTATTTATACTCACAAGTGTGAGGATGATACTGTGTACGTAAAGGTATCTTTGGGTATATGTCTGCAGTGATGATAAGCTGGCTGGAACCTCGGGTGTGGGAATATATTCCTTAAATGGTTTAAACACAGAAAGCCAACATAGCGCGATCTGTTTAAAAACTGTATTCAAGTGGTTAAAAATATAAAATTACACTCACATGATGTATGCTATTTAAAAGATTTGATACGCAAGCATCTCGCCTCCGGTATCTTGGTGCAGTTTTTCCTTCCCTCTTCTCGGCGTGCGTCTCACTCCTGCGTTCCAGCAGGGCGGATGTGACGTCAGTGAGACTTCGGGAGTTCCGGTTTGGGGGTGGCGTGTGAATCACCTTCACTCTACGTGTTTCTCTCCCTTAGGATTTCTTCAGGAGAAATCCAAGAGTATCATCACTGCGAAATATACCCAAAGATACCTTACGTACACAGTATCATCCTCACACTTGTGAGTATAAATACAGCAGACTTAAAGAAGAAACGTATTTATTTGTCACAATACTGCACCATCAGTTTTATTTTTTATACTCCACATGTTGCGCTTCCCTTTGATCACACGTCGCCATATTCACCTGGTGATTGAGAGAGCAGTCCTGCACTGGGTCAAGCAGCATTCAGGATTTGTTTGTATCACTTATATTTATTCAATTTATGGTTTATATGTTAATATTGGATTAAACACGTGTTTAAAGCTTATAATAGAGCGCCACTTTTGATATATCACGTTTTGCACTATGCACCCTTGGGGCTGACAGTCCTGCACTGCGCATGCGCGAGCTGTTTGGGGGCCTCCCACGCTAGCTGGCTCCTGCGCATGCGCAACAGCATTCACAATGGCGGTGCTCTGCTTCCTGAGCCGCCGGGACCGCAGCAACGCGATCGCAGCCTTAACAACGGCCCGATCGCGTCCCCGGCAACTGGCCTGCTCGCGTAGATAGCGCGCTACTCCCTGCTCCGGCCCCCACCTTTGGAAGCAGCCGTCGGGTCCGTCGCTGGCTCCGGCAGCACCCGCGACCACGCTGCTCCAAGGGAGGGGGGTCTCTAGGAGCTGCTGGAGACCAGGCTACATAGGTTTTGGACAAAACCTGCTGCCTGAGTTCTCAGTTTGGTCCTTTGGTTGAAGAATACCCAGAAAGTGGTCTCCTGAATCTGCAAGGAGGCAGACACAAAGAACCTGAAGAGCTTCTTGGACTTTTGGCTGAAGAGAATCAGGGATTTGAAAGGATCATGTGGGCCACGGGGAAGACGATCACAAGCAGAAGCACTTGTCACACGCACAATGTGACTTGCACATGGGCTCACAAAAAAACAAAACGTGATGTTAAGCATATCCTAATGAGATATAGAACGGCCATTGTTTTTGCATATAATTGGCTTTAAGGATAGGCGTTAAGATTAGGGAAAATAATGTCTGTTCCTGTTTTAGTTAACGCCACATGATGAGCCCGGATTTAACTGAGCGTTATGGATCTTGTCATAAATATTGTACTACTTTTATTGTTTACACAGCAATGGATAAAAATCCTACCTTCATATAATTTATGGAATGGATTTAATAAACATGTGATAAGCAATATTTTATACATCTTTAAAACATTGTGAGTGCTCTTACAAGATGTTTTCTAAACAGTATTATCTTTAGTAAATATCAGACTGAAAAGTAAAAATAACTAAATGAGGAAACTAAGTTCAGAAAATTGTGTTCGAAAAAAGGTGTTTACTGATGGAATATGGAAAAAAATTGGTATTCTTCATTTGGTTTGTGTTATAAAATTCAACAAAGTATTTACATATTTTTAAAAGGGGCTAAACACTTCCTGCTCACCTGTTTTATTACCTCTGTGTATGCTAATGGTAATCCCAATTACTATATTTTGTAACTCCTTAACTACTGTATATCAAGAAAGAATACAAAGATCATTTTTTTTCAGATGAACAGATTATCACCAGAAAGAAATATTACCGGATATAAATCCTCAGAAGGCCATTCAAAAACTCTCACTTTAAAAGTCAATATCTAAATTGCAGACAACTGCATAAATAATAACTTAGATACACAACAACTGACATCATCAGCATATGAACTGGCATAATGCAAAAAGGACCCATATTTCGATATATTGTTTTTATCACTCACTGACAAGTAATAAATTACTCCTACATTTTTCTGTAATGTAAGTAATACCTACCATATAATGTAATGTAGCCTTAATGACATTTGCATTGTGATGCTAACATTAACTCGGCTATTTACAATCAGAGACTTTGGGGCCTATACTAGTAGCCTTCATAACCCACTTATCAAGGCTTTTTAGCTGCTATCAGCCAAAAATGCCTACAGCGATTCAGAAAGCCTCGATAAGTGGGTTGAATCGCCAATTTTTTCTGCCATCATACGACACTTATCGCCAGTTTTGAAACTCGTGCAATTCTGGTAGTCTCTATAAGGTTATCGAGGCTCTAGAATGGCGATTTCCTCCCAAATTCCTCTTGCCGAAAATGTTGGGCAAGAAAAAAAAAAAAGAATTTTCCTGCATCGGATTGATGCCGGGAGTCTCCGGAGCTGGTACACATTAATAATATCAGACCCGGAGGCCCCGGCATGAATCAGATTTACATTTACAGGCAACGGTTGGTAGTAGGGTTGTTGTGTTTATTTTTGTTTCTTTGGGGTAGAGGGATTGGGTGAAGGGGGTAGTTGCCCCAAGGGTGGGTCTTTAGGCCTACCAGGGGAGTAGCGGGACCGGTTAACCCCTTCATTACCATAGCGGTTCCCACTGCTATGGTAGTGAAGAGGTTAACTCATCCCGCAACTTTCCAGGCAGGCTTAACCACCCACCCTTGTGCTACTACCCCTTCATGCACCCCCTCTGCCCCCAATAAACATGCTATTGAGAGTGAACCCCTTCACTGCCTTAGCGGAAGCCGCTAAGGTAATTAAGCTGTATGAATTTAAAAAAAAGCTGTGTGTGCTGTGCACGCGCATAGTAAGTGAAACTTTTTTGACTTTTGTCACAGAAATTGTATTTGTATTGGTGATGTTTTAATTAAAAATCAAAATACAATTTCAGTGACAAAACGCAAATAAATTTGACTTATAATGCGGTGCTCGGCCACACATCCCCTGTATAGCTATTTGCACTAAGTGTGAATTCCTTGTGTTTATGTGTCTCAGTGTGTGTGTCAGTGTGTGTCAGTGTGTCAGTCAGTGTGTGTGTATGTGTGTCAGTCAGTGTGTGTGTGTGTATCAGTCAGTGTGTGTGTGTGTGTCAGTCAGTGTGTGTCAGTCAGTGTGTGTGTGTGTGTCAGTGTGGGTGTGTCAGTGTGTGTGTGTGTCAGTGTGTGTGTGTGTGTGTGTGTGTGGGTCGCAGTGTGTATGTGTATAGTTGTTGTCAGTGTGATGTGATCTGGTCTGTCAGTGTGTATGTGTATGTGTTGTCAGTGTGTATGTGTATTTGTGTGTGTGTGTGTGTCAGTGTGTGTGTGTGTTTGTGTGTGTCAGTCAGTGTGTATGTGTATTGTGTCTGTCAGTGTGGTATGTGTATTGTGTTGTAGTGTATGTGTATTGTGTCGTAGTGTTGTTGGTGTGGTGTTGTGGTGTGTGTGGGTGTGTGTGTGGTGTTTGTGTGTTGGGTGTGTTGTGTGTGTGTGTGTGTGCGTCAGTAAGTGTGGGTGTGTATGTGTGTCAGTCAGTGTGTGTGGTGTGTGTATGTGTGTTCAGTCAGTGTTGTGTGTGTGGTAGTGTGTCAGTCAGTGTGTGTGTGTGTGTGTCAGTCAGTGTGTGTGTGTGTGTGTGTGTTGTGTGTCAGTTCAGGTGTGGGTGTTTATGGGTGGTCAGTCAGTGTGTGTATGTGTGTCAGTCAGTGTGGTGGGGGTGTGGGGGTGTGGGTGTGTGTGTGTGTGGGGGTGTGTGTGTGTGTAGTGTGTGTGTGTGTGGATGTGTGGTGTGTGTGTGTGGGGGGTGTGTCAGTCAGGGTGTGGGTAGGTGTGTGTATGTGAGTCAGGTGTGTGGTGTGTGGGGGGGGGAATGGGTGTGTGTGTGTGTATGGGGGGGGTGTGTGTGTGGGTGTGTGGGTGGGGGGTCAGTCAGTGTGTGGGTGGGTCAGTCAGTGTGTGTGGGGGGTGGGGGGGGTCAGTCAGTGTGTGGGGGTGTGTGGGTGGGTCAGTCAGTGTGTGGGGGGGGTGGGTCAGTCAGTGTGGGTGTATGTGTGTCAGTCAGTGTGTGTATGGTGTCAGTAGTGCGTGGTGCGTGCGTGCGTGCGTGCGTGCGTGTGTGTGTGTGTGTGTGTGTGTGTGTGTGTGTGTCAGTCAGTGCGTGTGTGTGTGTCAGTCAGGGTGGGTCAGTGTGTGTATGTGAGTCAGTGGTGTGTGGGGGGGGGGGTGTGGTGTGGGTGTGTGTGGGGGGTGTGGGTGTGTGTGTGGGTGGGGGGGGGGGGGTGGGGGGTCAGTCAGTGTGTGGGTGGGTCAGTCAGTGTGTGGGGGGGTGTGGGTGGGCAGTCAGTGTGTGGGGGGGGTGGGGTGTGGGTCATCAGTGTGCGGGGGGAGGGGGATGGGTGGGGTGGGTCAAGTCAGTGTGTGTGGGGTGTGGGTGGGTCAGTAGTGTGGGGGGGGGGGGGGTAGGGAGTGTGTGGGGGGGGTGTGGGTGGGTGGTGGTGTGGGGGGGGGGGGGGGTGGGGGGGGGGGGGGTGGAGTTAGGGGGGGGGGGGGGGGGGGGGGGGTGGGTCAGTCAGTGTGGGGGGGTGGGTCAGTCAGTGTGTGGGGGGTGTGGGTGGGTGTCAGTGTGTGGGGGGGTGTGGGTCAGTCAGTGTTGTGTGGGGGGGGGGTGGGTGGGTCAGTCAGTCGTGGTGGGGGGGGGTGTGGGTGGGGGTCAGTCAGTGTGGGTGGGTGTGTGGGTGGGTCAGTCAGTGTGCGGTGAGGGTGTGGGTGGGGCAGTGGGGCCAGTGGGTGTGTGTGGTGGTGGGTCAGTCAGTGTGCGTGGGGGTGGGTCAGTCAGTGTGTGTGGGGGTGGGGTCAGTTCAGTGTCGGGGGGTGTGGGGGGGGTCAGCAGTGTGCGTGGGGTGTGGTGGGTCGTCAGTGGGCGTGGGTGGGGTGGGTCAGTCAGTGTGTGGGGGGGTGTGGGTGGGTCAGTCAGTGTGCGGGGGGGGTGTGGGGGGTCAGTCAGTGTGCGGGGGGGTGTGGGTGGGTGAGTCAGTGTGCGGGGGGGTATGGGTGGGTCAGTCAGTGTGTGGGGGGGCGTGAGGGGGTCAGTCTGTGTGTGGGGGGTTTGGGGGGGGGTCAGTCAGTGTGTGGGGATGTGGGGGGGTCAGTCAGTGTGTGGGGGTGTGTGGGTGGGTCAGTCAGTGTGTGGGTGGGTCAGTCAGTGTGTGGGTGGGTCAGTCAGTGTGTGGGGGTGTGGGGGTGGGTCAGTCAGTGTGTGGGGGGGTGTGGGTGGGTCAGTCAGTGTGTAGGGGGGTGTGGGTGGGTCAATCAGTGTGTGTGTTCGTCAGTCAGTGTGTGGGGGTGTGTGGGTGGGTCAGTCAGTGTGTGGGGGGGTTAGTCAGTGTGTGGGTGGGTCAGGTCAGTGTGTGGGTGGGTCAGTCAGTGTGTATGTGTCCAGCTGCAGCCAGGGGCGGGGTGTAAAATTGCGCACCACCTCTCTCCCCCCCCCTTATGCAAATTCTGAGCGCGCGCGCGCACACACACAGACACACACACAGAGACACACACAGAGACACACACACACACCCTGCACGCAATCTGCACACACACACCCCGCACGCAATCTGCGCACACACACCTCCCACGCGGGTACATGCGCCCGGCACGGGCATGAGTGACCGAGGCCCTGTGCCGCGCGGGTTGCGCCCGGGTTTGAGCCGTGTGCCACCGCTTCCTGCGGGCGCAAGGGGCCCGCGAACGCCCATGGCAGTGAAAGGCTGAATGGCGCCGCTGCCAATGGGCGTGAGGAGCGTGTGGGTTGGCCAGCCGCTTCTGCGCATGTGTGGCATCCGTCAGCGGCGCCATCACAACTGCGCATGCGCGGCATGGCAGCGGTCGTGGAACAGTTGGCTGTTAGGAGCGGCGGCGCGCCGCATATGTCAGCAGCCGGGTGTGTGGGGGGGTGTGTGTGGGGGGGGGGGGTGGGGGGTGTGTGTGGGGGTGTGCGTGGGGGTGTGCGGTGGCGATTAGGAGCGGCGACAGCCGCCGGCGCATGTGACAGGGGATAGGGGACGTGTGAGCGGAGCGGCGTCCATTAGGTGACGTCACTTCCGTTTCACATTTCGCCCCCCATCTATCCAGTTTTGCTCTATCAGGACTAAGTGCCACGAAAGAAGTTTCACTTCAAAAATGTAATGCTAGTGTGCATGAGCAGGGTGTCTCCAGAGCAGAACCGAGTCATTTCAGGTCCGGGGACCCCCTGCTTCCTGAGATACAGGCCACATTATGGGGGTCCGGTATCTCCTCTGCATTTAAATGCCACGGTCACGTGACGCGAGACATTTAAATGCATAGGAGATATCGGCACCCCATAACGGGGCCTATATCTTGGTAAGCAAGGGTTCCCCGGAACTGAAATCTGTACGGAGACCCCCTGCTCACTTACACTAGTATTACATTTTTTCTTAAAAGCCTGCGATTGCTGGTGAGATATGTGCAGATAGATGGGGCTCTCTCTGTGCAGCTCTCTATGGAGCTGGGCCAGATCGCTGCAGATCACCTTGTGAGCCCTTTCGAGACAGGCGAACATCACATCGCTGCTCCTCGCCAGTTTTGAGCATTTTGCTATCGCAGATCTTCGGAGCTTTCTGAATACCGTGATAACAACGCTGAAAAAACTGGCGGCATAACAGGACCAGCGAGTTGGTTTATGAAGGCTACTAGCATAGGCCCCTTTATGTTTATATGCAAAGTACAAACAACAATACTATAGTTATATTATTGTTTTATTATATTAAAGAAAACTCAATAGTGTAAAGGAAACAACCAACTATAATAATTTTACACCCCAGGCACTTTAGGGTACAAGAAAGAACAATGGTCATGCACATTTATTTAATCTCTTTAAAATGTGCTTTATTGATGTTTATTTTATTTATTTATAAAAATATTTTACCAGGAAGTAATACATTGAGAGTTACCTCAATAATGTCCTGGGCACAGAGTTATAACAATACATGGTTACATTAAAAGAACAGAGGTTATACAGTCAATTTACAGACATTTCATGGACAGTTAGAGTTTGAAAATTGGGTACCGGGCATAAAAGAACTAGTGAGTTTCAGATTGAAATAGAGAACCTTTAACATTACCACAAATCCGCGAACGGCAGCAAATGGCCCACACCCTTTGGCTGCACAATGGCTGTGTCAAAGGCTGTCCGTCTTTGGGGTGATGCAGATGTACACTGAAGGGGTCAGAATGAATGCAGCTGTGAATTCAAAGTCCTTTGTCCTCTTGGCTCATTAACATTCCAGTGGGTGGGTTGACGTTCCACATAGTGCAAGCAAATGTTAACCTTTAGCACACTGGTCCTGTGCAGAGGGGAGCAGCTCTTGGGGATGTTTTTGTTCGAATAAGAGTTGCCTCTACTGTAGCAAAGAATGGGAAAATGCTCACCCAGGGTAAGTGAAGTGCATTTTTTAGCCTAACTGTTTCTTAGTTTTGCCTTCCCATAACTGGCTGTTAGGATATAGCAAAAAAGAATCAGTTGCAGAGGAGAGATATAGACAGACCAGGATTAAAATCAGAGGAGTGTCCAAAAACTAGTTTTAAAGGAGCAATTCATGCAATTTTCTACAATTTTTCTACTACTTCCGTAGTATTATAGGGAACTTATAATCAAGAAATTTGTGTGATGCTCCAAAAAAAACATGAATAGCAGATAATAGTGTATATACACTATATGACCAAGGTCCACAAGTTTTACCCCTCCGGTATGTATGTAAAGATAAAAAGGTATATCAATCCCAAAGGTATAATGTTTTAACTGGATGAATTCCACATAGCACAGCAGTACGGATTATACATTTCGTAATGTCCAGAACATGTACCGTCAAATATAAACTGGGTGAAACCTTGTTTTGATCATCTGGGGGAGATTTCCAAGGACTCACTTAAAAATGTGCAACGTCCTGGAGGATGTTCCATATTTCCAGGGGTTCTTTGTGTCCCTCCGCTTCTAGCGGGATACAGAAAATGGAAGAAGAAAAGCAGACCATTTCCTAATAGTGGACTCAAAAAAGATCAGAGCAAAGCGTTCCCATCAATAAAGGTACAACAATGTATTGGATCATAATGTACATGGGCAGACAAGCCCACACCTATGCGTTTTGCACGTCAGCGTTTTATTAAGGTCAAAAACCTGACGCATGAAACGCATAGGTGTGGGCTTGTCTGCCATGTACATTATTATGATCCAATACACGTTTGTACCTTTATTGATGGGAACGCTTTTCACTGACCTTTTTTGTGTCCACTATTAGGAGTGCTCTGCCCTTCGTCTTACATTTTCTGTTAAATACTGTAGTTCTTAATACATTTTTATTTCATATTCAACTCTTAATGAAATGTTTAATTAGTGTTAATATATTCAGCATTCTTGGATTTCTATGGTAGGTTTTAACACACCTCCCCAGCAGTGCAAGATCTTTGTAACACTTTCCTGTTTGTGATACTTTGTTGCTAATATTCACAGCAGTTTGAGCTACAACGGTAACAACAGATAATGTTACATTAGTAGTATAAGAATACGATGTAGCTGCTGTGTTACACTGACTGAAGAATTGATTGAAACTGAAAGGCAGCCATTTAGTGAATCCTGGGAAGCAGGATCTTTGCTGATCGATCATGGGAGAATTAATTGATTGGCAGCTGAGGTAACTAGTTTTCAAGAAAGGTAGTGGAAATCTCCATATATTAAAACAAAAAAAATTATATATATTTTTTGAGTGCTATGTGGACTGTCTCTTTTAGGCACAAAAAAAAAAGCAATGACAGTTTCACTATATTTAATATTGAAAACATTGCTGTTAAATTGAGGTGAGCACAGGCTAAAGCAGCTGTGTTAAGTTCAGTTAGGAAGTCTTCACAAATATGAACATTTGTATGCAAATAATAATTAAGTATGCACGTGCAATTCCAGGCGCTCATGTTCACTTGTGCAGTGGAGTTATCATTCTCAAATTTACTTCACCTCCCTTACTGTGGTGATTTGACCTTTGACGCTGCCTAGAGTAATGGTTTTCTACCTTTTTAGAACTGCAAAACCAATTGAAAATATATTAGGTGTTTGTAGAACGCCAGGCACCACATTCTATGGACATAAAAATACAGTTGCAGTAGTAAGCTTTATATAGAAATATAATATATATAGATATATATATATAATATATAATATTATATAGGTAGATACTATATCATAATATATATACACACTGTAACTTGCCGAATAAAGATGTTTTTATAATATATATATATATATATATATATATAACACATACACACACACACAGAAATGATGCCGCAGTCAAATCAGCTCCCAAAAGTCACATAAGTCACTAAGCCAGATGTAAGGGTTAACAATACCCTCTGGCGGTGCTAACACCCAAATTACAATATAAACACACAAAAAAAAGGGGTCTAATGAAAGCACTCAAAAATATTAAGTTTTATTTATCATACTTTTTTTGATCAGCAGTTTTCTTTTGGTATATGGTTAGGTATGTTTTATATGTTTTAATTATTATGTGTTGCTAATAAAATCAATTTTCTTATTTCCACATCATTTTTGAGTGCTTTCATTGGACCCCCTTTTTTCTTTTTGTGTTTATATTGTGATTTGGGTCGTTAGCACCGCCAGAGGGTATTGTTAACCGTTACATCTGGCTCAGTGATTTATTTGACCTTTTGGGAGCTGATTTGACTGTGGCATCATTTCTGTGTGTTTTATATATATATATATACAGTGGTCGACAAATCATAAAAAAATCTACTCGCCGAACATTTTTATTCAAGGATTTGTTTGGTATCCTTTATTTATTCCAATTTATGGTTTATATGTTATATTGGATTAGACACGTGTTTAAAGTTATATAGAGCGCCACTTTTAGATAATCACGTTTGCATATGCACCTGGGGCTGAAAGTCTGCACTGCGCATGCGCGAGCTGTTTGTGGGCACTCCCAGCTAGCGGCTCCTCGCCGCGAACAGCATTCACAATGGCGGTGCTCTGCTTCCTGAGCCGCCGGGACCGCAGCAACGCGATCGCAGCCTTAAAAACGGGCCCGATCGCGTCCCGGCAAACTGGCCTGCTCGCGTAGATAGCGCGCTACTCCTGCTCCGGCCCCCACCTTTGGGAAGCAGCCGTCGGGTCCGTCGCTGGCTCCGGCCAGCACCGCGACCACGCTGCTCCAAGGGAGGGGGTCTCTAGGAGCTGCTGGAGACCAGGTACATAGGTTTTGGACAAAACCTGCTGCCTGAGTTCTCAGGTTTGGTCCGGTGGTTGAGAATACCCAGAAAGTGGTATCCTGAATCTCAAGGAGCAGACACAAAGAACCTGAAGAGCTTCTGGGACTTTTGGCTATTGAAGAGAATTCAGGGATTTGAAAGGATCATGTGGGCCACGGGGAAGACGATCACAGAAGAAAGCATTGTCACACGCACAATGTGACTTGCCACATGGGCTCACAAAAAAAAACAAAACGTGATGTTAAGCATATCCTAATGAGATATAGAACGGCCATTGTTTTTGCATATATTGGCTTAAGGATAGGCGTTAAGATTAGGGAAAATAATGTCTGTTCCTGTTTTAGTTAACGCCACATGATGAGCCGGATTTAAGGGGCGCGTTATGGATCTTGTCATAAATATTGTACTACTTTTATGTTTACACAGCAATGTGATAAAATCCTACCTTCATAGTAATGTATGGAATGGATTTAATAAACATGTGATAAGCAATATTTTATACATCTTTAAAAATTGTGAGTGCTTACAAGATGTTTTCTAACACAGTATATCTTTAGTAACATATCAGACTGGCAAAGTAAAAATAACTAATAGAGGAACACTAAGTTCAGAAAAATTGTCGTTCGAAAAAAAGGTGTTTATGATGGAATATGGAAAAAAATTGGTATTCTTCATTTGTTTTTTGTTATAAAATTCAACAAAGTAATTACAATTTTTAAAGGGGCTATAAACACTTCTGCTCACCGTTATTACCTCGTGTATGCTAATGGTAATCCCATTACTATATTTTGTAACCTCATTAACTACTGTATATCAAGAACAGAATACAAAGATCATTTTTTTCAGTAGAACAGATTATCACAAGAAAGAAATATTACCGGATATAATCCTCAGAAGGCCATTCAAAAACTCTCACTTTAAAAGTCAATATCTAAACTGGCAGAACAACTGCAAAATAAATATATAACTTAGATACACAAACAAGACCTCATCAGCATTATGAATGGCATAATGCAAAAAAGGACCCTTATTTCGATTATATTGTTTTTATCATCACTGACAAGGAATAAATTACTCCTACATTTGTCTGGTAATGTAAGTAATACCTACCATAAATGTAAGGTAGCCTAAGAACATTGCAGTGTGATGCTAACATTAAACTCGGGCTATTTACAAATCAGAGACTTTGGGGCCTATACGAGTAGCTTCATAACCCACTTATACAAGGCTTTTTAGCTGCTATCAGCCAAAGAATGCTACAGCGATTCAGAAAGCGCTCGATAAGTGGTTTGAATCGCCAATTTTTTCTGCCATCATAGACACTTATCGCCAGTTTTGAAAACTCGTGCATTCTGGTAGTCTCTATAAGGATTATCGAGGTCCTAGAATGGCGAGTTCTCCCAAATTCCTCTGCCGAAAATGTTGGGCAAGAAAAAAAAAAAGAATTATCCTGCATCGGATTGATGCCGGGAGTCTGGAGAGCTGTACACATTAATAATATCAGACCTGAGGCCCGCATGAATCAGATTTACTTTACAGGCAACGGTTGGTAGTAGGGTTGTTGTGTGTTATTTTTGTTTCTTTGGGTAGAGGGATTGGGTTGAGGGGGTAGTTGCCCCAAGGGTGGGTCTTTAGGCCTACCAGGGGAGTAGCGGGACGGGTTTAACCCCTTCATTACAATAGCGGTTTCCACTGCTATGTAGTGAGTGAAGAGGTTAACTCATCCCGCAACTTTCCGGCAGGCTTAACCACCCACCCTTGTGCTACTACCCCCCTTCATGCACCCTATGCCCCCAATAAAACATTGCATGAGAGTGAACCCCTTCACTGCCTTAGCGGAAGCCGTAAGGGAATTAAGCTGTAAATTTAAAAAAACAGTGTGTGTGCTGTGCACGCGCATAGTAAGTGAAACTTTTTTGACTTTTGTCACAGAAATGGTATTGTATGGTGATGTTTTAATTAAAATCAAAATACAATTCAGTGACAAAAACGCAATATAAATTTGACTTATAATGCGGTGTCGGCACACATCCCTGTATTAGCTATTGCACTAAGTGTGAATTCCTTGTGTTATGTGTGTCTCAGTGGTGTGTCAGGTGGTGTGTCAGTGTGGTCAGTCAGTGTGTGGTATGTGTGTCAGTCGTGGTGTGTGGGTGTATCAAGTCAGGTGTGTGTGTGTGTCCAGTCAGTGTCTGTCAGTCAGTGTGTGTGTGGTGTGTCAGTGGGGGGTGTAAGTGTGTAGTGTGTGTGTGTGTGTGGTGTGTGTGTGTGTGTCAGTAGTGTGTATGTGTATTCTGGTCTGTCAGTGTGTACTGTGTGTATCTGTGTGTCATTGTTGTAGTGTCTTGTGTCAGTGTGTATGTGTATCATGTGTCAGTCAGTGTGGTGTGTCAGGTGTGTGTGGTGTGTTGTGTGTTCAGTCAGTGGTGTTGTTATCTGTGCTGTCAGTGTGTATGTGTATCTGTGAATACTGTCAGTGTGTATGTGTATCGTGTCGTCAGTGTGTGTGTGTGTGTGTGTGGTGTGTGTTGTGTGTGTGTGTGTGTGTGTGTGTGTGTGTGTGTGTGTGGGGTGTGAGTCAGTAAGTGTGTGTGTGTTGTGGTCAGTCAGTGTGTGTGTGGTGGTGTATGAGTGTCAGTCAGTGTGTGTGTGTGTATGTGTGTCAGTCAGTGTGTGTGTGTGTTGTGTCAGTCAGTGTGTGTGTGTGTGTGGTGTATGTGTGTCAGTTCAGTGATGGGGCTGCTGTGGTGTGGTCAGTCAGGGTGTGTATGTGGTAGTTCAGTTGTGTGTGGTGTGTGTGTGTGGTGTATGTGTGTGTGTGTGTGTGTGGTGTGTGTATGTGGTGTGTGTATGTGTGGTGTGGTGTGTGTGTGTCAGTAGGGTGGGTACAGTGGGTGTATGTGAGTCAGTGTGTGTGTGGGGGGGGGGGGAATGTGTGTGTGGTGTGTATGGGGGGGGGTGTGTGTGTGGGGTGTGTGTGTGGGTGGGTCAGTAAGTGTGTGGGTGGGTCAGTCAGTGTGTGTGGGGGTGGGGGTGGGTCAGTCAGTGTGTGGGGGTGGTGTGGGTGGGTCAGTTCAGTGTGTGGGGGGGGTGGGTCAGTCAGTGTGGGTGTATGTGGTGTAGGTGTGTCAGTCGTGCTGTAGTACAGTGAGTGCCGTGCGTGCGTGCGTGCGTGAGTTGCGTGTGTGGTGTGTTGTGTGTGTGTGTGTGTGTTGTAGTCAAGTGCGGGTGTGTGGTGTCAGTCAGGGTGGGTCAGTGTGTGTGTATGTGAAGTCAGGCGGGTTTGGGGGGGGGAGTGTGGTGGTGTGTGTGTGGGGGGTGTGGGTGTGTGTGTGTGTGGGGGGGGGGGGGGTGGGGGGGTCAGTCAGTGTGTGGGTGGGTCAGTCAGTGTGTGGGGGGGTGGGGTCAGCAGTGTTGGGGGGGGGGGTGGGTCAGTCAGGTGGCGGGGGGATTGTGGGTGGGTCAGTCAGGTGCGTGGGGGGTGTGGGTGGGGGTCAGTAGTGTGCGTGGGGGGGTGGGGGTGGGTCAGTGTGTGTCGGGGGGTGTGGGTGGGTCAGTCAGGGTGCGGGGGGGGGGGGGGGGGGGTGGGTCAGTCAGTGTGCGGGGGGGGTGGTCAGTCAGTGTGCGGGGGGGTGGGTCAGTCAGTGTGTGGGGGGGTGTGGGTGGGTGTCAGTGTGTGGGGGGGTGTGGGTCAGTCAGTGTGGGGGGGGGGTGTGGGTGGGTGGGTCAGTCAGTGTGTGGGGGGTGTGTGGGGTGGGTCAGTCAGTGTGGGTGGGGGGGGTGTGGGTGGTCAGTCAGTGTGACGTGAGGGTGTGGGTGGGGCAGTGGGGCCAGTGTGTGTGTGGTGGTGGGTCAGTCAGTGTGCGTGGGGGTGGGTCAGTCAGTGTGTGTGGGGGTGGGTCAGTCAAGTGTGCGGGGGGATGTGGGTGGGTCAGTCAGTGTGCGTGGGGGTGTGGGTGGGTCAGTCAGTGTGCGTGGGGGTGGGGGTGGGTCAGTCAGTGTGTGAGGGGAGTGTGGGTGGGTCAGTCAGTGTGCGGGGGGGGGTGTGGGTGGGTCAGTCAGTGTGGGCGGGGTGGGTAGTGTGGAGGGGTGGGGGGGGGGGGGGGGTGGGTCAGTGAGTGTGGGGGGGGGGGTGGGTGGGGTGAGTCAGTGTTGCGGGGGGGTAGGGGTGGTATGGGTGGGTCAGTCAGTGTGTGGGGGGCCGGAGGGGGTCAGTCTGTGTGTGGGGGGTTGGGGGGGTCAGTCAGTGTGTGGGGATTGGGGGGGTCAGTCAGAGTGTGTGGGGGGTGTGGGTGGGGTCGTTCGTGTGTGGGGGGTCAGTCAGTGTGTGGGTGGGTCAGTCAGTGTGTGGGGGTGTGGGGGTGGGTCAGTCAGTGTGTGGGGGGGTGTGGGGTGGGTCAGTCAGTGTGTGGGGGGTGTGGGGGGAATCAGTGTGTTGGTTCGTCAGTCAGTGTGTGGGGGTGTGTGGGTGGGTCAGTCAGTGTGTGGGGGGGGTAGTCAGTGTGTGGGTGGGTACAGGTCAGTGTGTGGGTGGGTCAGTCAGTGTGATGTGTCCAGCTGCAGCCAGGGGCGGGGTGTAAAATTGCGCCACCACCTCTCTCCCCCCCCTTATGCAAATTCTGAGCGGAGCGCGCACACACAAAAGACAAAAACAAAGAGACACACACAGAGACACACACACACAACCTGGCACGCAATCTGCACACACACACCCCGCACGCATCTGCGCACAACACACCTCCCACGCGGGTACATGCGCCCGGCACGGGATGAGGTGACGAGAGGCCCTGTGCCGCGCGGGTTGCGCCCGGGTTTGAGCCGTGTGCCACCGCTTCCTGCGGGCGCAAGGGCCGCGAACGCCATGGCAGTGAAAGGCTGAATGGCGCCGCTGCCAATGGGCGTGAGAGCGTGTGGGTTGCCAGCCGCTTCTGCGCATGTGTGGCATCCGTCAGCGGCGCCATCACAACTGGCATGCGCGGCAATGGCAGCGGTCGTGGAACAGTTGGCTGTTAGGAGGGCGGCGCGCGCATATGTCAGCAGCCGGGTTGTGTGGGGGGGTGGGGTGGTGGGGGGGGGGTGTGGGGGGTGTGTGTGGGGGTGTGTGTGGGGGTGTGCGGTGTGGCGATTAGGAGCGGCGACAGACGCCGGCGCATGTGACAGGGGATAGGGGACGTGTGAGCGGAGCGGCGTCCATTAGGTGACGTCACTTCCGTTTCACATTTCGCCCCCCATCTATCCAGTTTTGCTCTATCAGGATATAGTGCCACGAAAGAAGTTTCACTCAAAAATTTAATGCTAGTGTGCATGAGCAGGGTGTTCTCCAGAGCAGAACCGAGTATTTCAGGTCCGGGGACCCCTGCTTCCTGAGATACAGGCCACATTAGGGGGTCCGGTATCTCCTTCTGCATTTAAATGCCACGGTCACGTGACGCGAGACATTTAAAACTGATAGGAGATATCGGCACCCCATAACGGGGCCATATTCTTGGTAAGCAAGGGTTCCCCGGAACTGAAATCTGTACGGAGACCCCTGCCTCACTTACATAGTATTACATTTTTCTTAAAAGCCTGCGATTGCTGGTGAGATATGTGCAGATAGATGGGGCTCTCTCTGTGCAGCTCTTATGGAGCTGGGCCAGATCGCTGCAGATCACCTTGTGAGCCCTTTCGAGACAGGCGAACATCACATCGCTGCTCCTCGCCAGTTTTGAGCATTTTGCTATCGCAGATCTTCGGAGCTTTCTGAATACCCGTGATAACAACGCGTGAAAAAACTGGCGGCATAACAGGACAGCGAGTTGGTTTATGAGGCTACTAGCATAGCCCCTTTATGTTTTATGCAAAGTACAAAAAACAATACTATGTTATATTATTGTTTTATATATTAAAGAAACTCAATAGTGTAAAGGAACGAAAAAACCAACTATATAATTTTACACCCCAGGCCACTTTAGGGTACAAGAAAGAAACAATGGTCATGCACATTTATTAATCTCTTTAAAATGTGCTTTATTGATGTTTATTTTATTTATTTATAAAAATATTTTACCAGGAAGTAATACATTGAGAGTTACCTCAATAATGTCCTGGGCACAGAGTTATAACAATACATGGTTACATTAAAAGAACAGAGGTTATACAGTCAATTTACAGACATTTCATGGACAGTTAGAGTTTGAAAATTGGGGTACCGGGCATAAAAAGAACTAGTGAGTTTCAGATTGAAAATAGAAACCTTAACATTACCACAAATCCGCGAACGGCAGCAAAATGGCCCACACCCTTTGGCTGCACAATGGCCTGTTGTCAAAGGCTGTCCGTCTTTGGGGTGATGCAGATGTACACTGAAGGGGTCAGAATGAATGCAGTGTGAATTCAAAGTCCTTTGTCCTCTGGCTCATTAACATTCCAGTGGGTGGGTTGACGGTTCCACATAGTGCAAGCAAAGTTAACCTTTAGCACACTGGTCCTGTGCAGAGGGGAGCAGTCTGGGGATGTTTTTGTTCGAATAAGAGTGCCTCTACTGTAGCAAAGAATGGGAAAATGCTCACCCAGGGTAAGTGAAGGGATTTTTTAGCCTAACTGTTTCTTAGTTTTGCCTTCCCATAACTGGCGGTTAGGATATAGCAAAAGAATCAGTTGCAGAGGAGAGGATATAGACAGACCGGATTTAAAAATCGAGGAGTGTCAAAAACTAGTTTTAAAAGGAGCAATTCATGCAATTTTCTACAATTTTTCTACTACTTCCGTTAGTATTATAGGGAACTTATAATCAAAAGAAATTTTGTTGTGATGCTCCAAAAAAAAATGAATAGCAGATAATAGTGATATACATATATGACCAAGGTCCACAAGTTTTACCCTCCGGTATGTATGTAAAGATAAAAAGGTATATCAATCCCAAGGTATATGTTTTTTAACTGGATAATTCCAATAGCACAGCAGTACGGATTATACATTTCGTAATGTCCAGAACATGTACCGTCAAATATAAACTGGGTGAAACCTTGTTTTGATCATCTGGGGGAGATTTTCCAAGGACTCACTTAAAAATGTGCAACGTCCTGGAAGGATGTTCCATATTTCCAGGGGTTCTTTGTGTCCCTCCGCATTCTAGCGGGATACAGAAAAATGGAAGAAGAAAGCAGACCATTTCCTAATAGTGGACTCAAAAAAGATCAGAGCAAAGCCGTCCCATCAATAAAGGTACAACAATGTATTGGATCATAATGTACATGGCAGACAAGCCCACACCTATGCGTTTTGCACGTCAGCGTTTTTAATAAGGTCAAAAACCTGACGCATGAAACGCATAGGTGTGGGCTTGTCTGCCATGTACATTATTATGATCCAAACACGTTTGTACTTATTGAGGGAACGCTTTTCACTGACCTTTTTTGTGTCCACTATTAGGAGTGCTCGCCCTTCGTCTTACATTTTCTGTTAAATACTGTAGTTCTTAATACATTTTTTTTTTCATTATCAAACTCTTAATGAAATGTTTAATTAGTTTAATATATTCAGCATTCTTGGATTTCTTATGGTAGGTTTTAACACAACCTCCCCAGCAGTGCAAGATCTTTGTAACACTTTCCTGTTTGTGGATACTTGTTGCTAATATTACAGCAGTTTGGAGCTACAACGGAACAACAGATAAGTTACATTAGTAGTATAAGAATCGATGTAGCTGCTGTGTTACACTGACTGAAGAATTGATTGAAACTGAAGGCAGCACATTTAGTGAATCCTGGGAAGCAAGGATCTTTGCTGATCGATCAGGGAGAATTAATTGATTGGCAGCTGAGGGTAACTAGTTTTCAAGAAAGGTAGTGGAAATCTCCATATATTAAAACAAAAAAAAATTATATATATTTTTGAGTGCTATGTGGACTGCTCTTTTAGGCACAAAAAAAAAAGCAATGACAGTTTCACTATATTTAAATTTGAAAAAACTTGATGTTAAATTGAGGTGAGCACAGGCTAAAGCAGCTGTGTTTAAGTTCAGTTAGGAAGTCTTCACAAATATGAACATTTGTATGCAAATATAATTAGTATGCACGTGCAATTCCAGGCGCTCATGTTTCACTTGTGCAGTGGAGTTATCATTCTCAAATTTACTTCACCTCCCTTACTGTGGTGATTTGACCTTTGACGCTGATAGAGTAATGGTTTTCTACCTTTTTAGAACTGCAAAAACCAATTGAAAATATATTGGTGTTTGCTAGAACGCCAGGCACCACATTCTATGGACATAAAATACAGTTGCAGTAGTAAAGCTTTTATATATATATAATATTAATTATATATATATTATATTTATTATATATATATATATATAAATATTATAACACGTATAGTGCCGATAATAAATGAGTTTTATATTATATATATAATATAATATATATATTATATAACACATACACACACACACAGAAATGATTGCGCAGTCAATCAGCTCCCAAAGTCACATAAGTCACTAAGCAGATGTAAGGGTTAACAATACCCTCTGGCCGGTGCTAACACCAAATTCCAATTAAACACACAAAAAAAGGGGTCTAATGAAAGCACTCAAAAATATTAAGTTTATTTATCATATTTTTTTTGATCAGCAGTTTTCTTTTGGTATGGTTAGGATGTTTTATATGTTTTAATTATATGTGTTGCTAATAAAATCCATTTAATTATTTTCACTATATTTTTGAGTGCCTTCATTAGACCCCTTTTTTTCTTTTTGTGTGTTATATATATATATAATATATAATATATAATATATAT
>WSYH01006246.1:0-18969 GCA_036426205.1 Ascaphus truei
TATTGTACAGTGAGCAGGGGGTTCCCTGAGCCAGAAATCAAAGCTCAAGGGACCCCCTGCTCCTGCACAATATTATTAAAAATACAGAAATGCTGCTTCATTACCATAGCTGATAGCCGCTAAGGCAATGAATGGGTTAACCCACCATGCCCGCTTTATTGTGGGTAGCGGGGGTGGGTGAAGGGGGTATTTGGCCCTTGGTGTGAGTTTAGGACTTGCGGGGGGGTTGCGGGTGCACTTAACCCCTTCACGGCCATAGCAGTTAATACCGCTACGGTCATGAAACGGTTAACCCCGCCCGCTACCCCCCCGCAAGCCCTAAACAACCATCATTGGGGCTAATACCCCCTTCACCCACCCCCGCTACCCACAATAAAGCGGGCATGGTGGGTTAACCCATTCATTGCCTTAGCGGCTATCAGCTATGGTAATGAAGCAGCATTTCTGTATTTTTAATAATATTGTGCAGGAGCAGGGGGTCCCTTGAGCTTTGATTTCTGGCTCAGGGAACCCCCTGCTCACTGTACAATATTATTAAAAATACAGTCATGCTGCTTCGTTACCATAGCACATAGCCGCAAAGGTAAGGAATGAGTGTTTACTGCTAAACTTCCCTGCTTTGACTAATTTGTGTAAGCCCCCCTCCCCCTATTGTGTCGGTTAAATCTCCCTGCCTGTGTTTCTGAGTGCAGTGTACTGTATGTAAATGTGGGGAGGGGGATCCCGTGTAAATAACCACACCCACACCCACTACCCACTACCCACTACAAAAAAAATTCACACGCAGCAGCACAATAAATAAATAACTCGAAATAAATAAATAAATACATGAAGATAAACAAATATATACAGTATATATATATATATATATATATATATATATATATATATGTGCAAATACAACTGTATGCTCGTCTGCATGTCTTAGGCAGCCTATCCCATAGCCTATTATGCATATCCAGTTAATACCAACCCCACACTGATGAGACCCATCAAGGTCGAAACAGCTGTCTGTGGGTGGTTTTCTGGGTATGCACCTTAACCCTGGCTGTGCTCAAAGCTGTGACCATGCAGCAAGCTTAAGCCTATAGGGAACCATGTTAAAAATGGTTTTTGAGGCAAAAAGTGACACTGTGTGCTCATTTGCATGTCATTTCCCAGAATCCCTTGCTGCAGTGGAAGTGCTGTATGCTGGGTGATAATGGGGAAAGGCGGGGTTGCAGACCTGTCTAAGACATGCAGATGAGCATACAGTCTGCTTGGTTTACAGGCCGCGGTCACGTGATCGGGACCTTGAAATGCAGAGGGATACCGGCACCCCCTAAAGGGGCCTGTATCTCGGGGGAGACCCCCTGCACATCTACACTATGAATAAAAATGTATTTTAAATGTATTTATTTATATTCATGTATTTATTTATTTATTTAGATGTATTTATTTATTTTTTGGGCGGCTGATGTGTGTGAATTTTTTTTATTGTGAGTAGCGGGGGGTGGGTGAAGGGGGTATTAGCTCCAACGATGGTTGTTTAGGGCTTGCGGGGGGATAGCGGGAGGGGTTAACCCCTTCATGACAGTAGCGGTATTAACTGCTACGGACATGAAGGGGTTAAGTGCACCCGGAACCCCCCCGCAAGTCCTAAACTCACACCAAAGGCCAAATACCCCCTTCACCCACCCTCGCTACCCACAATAAAGCAGGCACGGTGGGTTAACCCCTTCATTGCCTTAGCGGCTATCAGCTATGGTAATGAAGCAGCATTTCTGTATTTTTAATAATATTGTGCAGGAGCAGGGGGTCCCCTGAGCTTTGATTTGTGGCTCAGGGAACCCCCTGCTCACTGTACAATATTATTAAAAATACAGTCATGCTGCTTCGTTACCATAGCACATAGCCGCTAAGGTAAGGAACGAGTGTTTATTTATATATGTGTTTTATTCATACTGTACATGTGCAGAGGGTCTCCAGAGCAGAAACGTTTTTGTTTTAGGCCCGTTGACCCCCTGCTTCCCGAGATACAGGCCCCTTTAGGGGGTGCCGGTATCCCTCTGCTTTGTTTACATGCCGCGGTCACGTGATCGGGACTTTGAAATACAGAGGGATACCGGCACCTCATAAAGGGGCCTGTATCTCGGGAATCAGGGGCTCCCCGGACCTGAAATCAACGTGGTTCAGCTCCGGAGACCCCCTGCACATCTACACTATGAATAAAAATGTATTTTAAATAATTTTTAATGTGCCGATGTTTGCGCAGAGAGAGCAGCGGATCTCTCTCTCTGCTACAAACACATCTCGCCAGGGGACGGCCTATAGTATCATTGATGTGCATATACAGTACTGTATGTGTATGTTAGGAGTTATAGGGGTTGTTGTTATACAGTATATATATATATATATATATACTGCATTACAATTCATGAATTTCTGCTATGTGGCGGACACGCGAAGCGTTGCAGCCTATTAAATCCTGAACCATTATCAATTAACACATCAACCGCGCGTCAGCCGGGCATGACCCGTGGCTGGGAAAGCAAAAGGAATGCGGCATGCTCCGGGTGAACAGCGTTGCATTCCAGGAACAAGCCGGTGACAAACTGGTGATTTGTTAGAATAAAGTGTGCTGCAGCAGTATGTATGTATGTATGTATGTATGTACTGTATGTATGTATGTATGTATGTACAGTATAGAAGTTGATTTTAATTTGCTACTATAGGTACTAAATTGTTTTTCATATTCTTAGCTTTAAAAAAAAACACTTGTGGGGAATTAGTAATACTTGTTTTTAGAGGGGAATGCAAGTTAAAATATTCTTTATAGTGTCTTTTTATCATTTTAATAAGCTGATTGATTGAATTTAGTATTTATTATTTAGAATAAGAAGGGTAGACATTTGATATGGGTTTTAAATGGGTACTATTTTTTGCAACTAATGAATTAACGTATGTATCGTGATAAAAACAGGCATTAACTTCAGTATTATCAGATAGATAGATAGATAGATAGATAGATAGATAGATAGATAGAGTCACTGACTCAGTAAGCTGGAATGGAGGATGTGTACCTTACAGCACTCAACCAGTTAACCTACTGTAAGAGAACTGCATGCACCTGCAGCCTAATTAAGCAGGATTACTGAGAGACTGCAGGTTTAAAAAGCAGGATGTGGTTTACACAAGCTGTTCTAGCTTTCCCCAGGAGGGTAGAGAAGATTCTCCTGGCTGGAAAGAACCCTGGCTGTACTGGTCCTTCAGCCCTGTGAGGAGCTCTGCTGCTGGGACCAGCTGGGACCCCAATCCCAGGATAAAGGACTACTACAAGCTGGACACAGCCCGCTCTCCAGAACCGGCGTTCCTGATACTTACTGGAGCTACAAACAGATATGAGACTTCTGTTTTATTCTTTGAATGTGTAGGATAGGTTTTTGGGCTGACAACAAGCTTAGCTGGTGACCCCGTTAGTAAGGACCATCATAAATGTCAGTTAGTTTCCCTGACATGGATAGGTTTTTATTTTATGATTTATGGTTTTCTAAAAGGGACTGTAAACCCGGGGCTTATTTGTTTTGTGGATAATAAATAAGCCAGTTAAGCCTTACACAGAGTCATAGCGTCTTACTGACCATGTCGCGAGGCTGTCCTGCCACCAGTGGTGTCAGAAGTGGAATGCTACGCCTCTGGGGGTCAGTAGATGAAGATATGTTAAGGACATGAACCCAAGCCATGTTATTTTGCAGAAGCAAGTGAATTTGCAGCTAGCAAGTGCTATGTGTAAAGTTTGCCCCATCTGTACTGAAAGGATTGCTGTGTAAAGCTAATGCCTTTTGCTGAAGTGAGTGAATTTGCAGCTAGCAAGTGCTGTGTGTAAAGTTTGCCCTGTTGGGTATGAAAGAATTTCTGTGTTGTGTAAGGCTAATGCCCTGAGCAAATTGCTGAGTGTCAAGTTTACCCTTTCGGGTATAAAAGAAATTGAAAATTGATTTTTACAAAGATGTTGCCCTAAGAAGAACCAAGAAGGTTCAAACATTATAAAGCAAGTACAATTCACATGTGTTGTGTAAAGTCTGCCCCGTTGTGTGTGAAAAAACCCCAAAAAACGTTTTTTTTTAAATGGCCACCATCAAATGTCCATTTTGCAAGGTATTTAATCATACAAAACAGTGTCCCTTCAGGCCATACGATGATGATGATGACTCATGATGACTCATACATGGCCCCAGGAAGAGAGCCGCAGATGAAAGCTGCAGAAGTGACCAACGTCCAGAGCGCATGACTCCATAACCTTGGAGTCAGTGACCAGGAATTCGGAGCCGTGCCGGCTAGAAGGAATCCAGGTGACTTTCTAAACGATTCAGTATGCTGGGCCTGTCATGAACCAGGTCACAAGGGAGAGGTGTGTCCCAAAACTCTCAAATATAAACAGTGGCAACAGGAGCAACATGATGAATATTGTCTCCCACAGCTGCAAAAGCAAGCGACGCGTTGTGAGCGCAAGGAAGATGTGGAAGCTGATACCAGTAAGTGTGTGCCTAGTACCACTGATGTCTCTGGAGCTTATAAAGCAAAGAGAAAGAAGAAGAAAAAGAAAAATATTTCTCGAGTCACAGAGAAAGTGACCGAGCCACTTGAGCCTGCAACATTAGAACAACATGCGTCAGCAAGGCACTGAGGTGTGCTGCAGACCGGAGAAATGGGAGAAATTGTCACAGGAACAACGGCAAAGAAAAAGGAGGAGCAAAGGGAAGCTGAATCCTTGATCCAGGATAAAGATGCCTTAGTTTCTGCACTACAAACTGCTCACCATGAAAATGAAGTCCTGTGGGAGCAATTGAATAAGGAGCGAGAAGCGAATGCTGAGTTACAGAGGTGTATACTCCCAGCTATACGTGAGCATGAGGCTTTGAAGAAAATAGAGAGTCTCTTACGGAGTGAGTTGGAGGAGCTGAAAACAAGTCTGGGAAAGGCCAGCACTTAATTGCTAATCTGAAGCAGAATTATGGGAGGGCCTGCAAGAAATTCAGAATTGCCATAGAGAGCTGCAAGTCTCTCAGAACGAATTTCACGTTTGCAGCACAGAGCTGTGTACATTGAAGGAAACCTATGAGAATGCCCTGAGTAATTTAGAGACTGTAAAGAGAGAGAATGTAAGTCTGAAAAAAGAAAATTCAGACTTGACTGACCAGATCAGTGAAGGTGATAGATAAGAAGCTTCACTAAGCAGAAAAAGTTAAGAAGCAATTAATCCAGGAAAAGTTAGAAGTGCAGGAAGTACTACAGAATGCAGAGAGGGTGCAACGTGTCTCCCTGGAGCAGCACCCACAAGCAGCGCACCTACGGCAGAGCCAGCTGCAAGAGCTACGTACAAGTCTGCAAGCGGCCAAGGAGAAACAGCGAGTTATACAGGAAGCAAATGTCCAGGCTGCTAACCAAGTAAAATGCTACAGGAACGGCTGAGTACCCAGTATGTCCCCACAGAGCAGCATGAGGAGCTGATGGCTACACTGTCTGTCACTATTGTCTACTGTCACGGTAGACCAGGTCTCATCAACACATTAATACCGGGATCCTGGATTGAGCCCAACAAGGAGGGCAAAATAAATTGTAATGTATTTCTTTTCAGACAAACACACAAATCTTCACAATGATACTGGATAAACATTTACTGGGATGGGGAAACGAAATCAAATGTCCACGGAATGAATGCCTTGAAAACAAAGTCTCTGGGCACCCCTGCATGCATGCAAGTGGGTGCGCGATTGGAGCTGTGCGACAATCCTCGGCTAGGGGCACAAGTTGCCACCCCTGTATCTACGCCGGAGGAAAGATGTTCGTTTACTCCTTACAGGATTCTTTCGGGAATCCCTAGCTCAAACGAATTCTGGAAGAGGGGTGCAAATCTTCGTTACAATGTAGTTAACCCCTCACACTCTGGAACCACTGACGCTGTACTTGGACGGATCTTAGTTGAATCAGATGTATCTGGTGAAGATGACTAGGACGGGGCTGCAGCCATTTTTATAGGGTTAAGGGTCCTATATTTAACATACCCAGACAATCCTCCCATGGGAATAACTTTTCTCACCTATCCCGACTTGCCAGTAGCTCACAAAAGGGGCAGAAGCTGCTTCCAGGTCTGGCAAGATCATGCGCCAAGGTGACACCTTAGCTGCTTAGCATACCGGACCCAACCTCTTACCTGGCGACAGCAAGTCTGGTGTTTGGCTACCAAGTGTGAATAGCCCAAACTTCGCACCGGCATTGGGTGCTTGACAGTATACCAGCCACCCTAACACCTCGGGTCTCTAAGGCTTTTCAACTCCGGACTTCTGTAGACACTGGGGCACCAATTTAGCAGGGTGCACTTTGAAGTACAGAGATGAAAAATCCCTCAGCTCATTCATCCATAACATATTGACACGTTAATGGATTCATTGCCAGACTGGCAGGAAAGGGTTCTTGCCTTTACATTTAAAACCCCACTGAAACACATGATATTTTTATATATACTTTGAGGATGGGTGGGGGACATAAAAACAATATGTATGGGCAAGTTACCTGTACAACTAAATGCATTCCAAAAATTAGAGTGCTAGCTCCTTCCTAGCGCAATTTAGTCACTTAATTGAATGGGCTCTGTGATGTGGGTTGCGGTTTGACCAATAATTGTTCTGTATTAAAAGCCGGCATACAATGTATGGCTTTGATCAGTAACACAGACACACTTCCCCAATTCACATTAAGTGGATAACAAGACGGCTGGATACATTGTAGCACTCAGGTACTTCAGCTAGACCGCAGACCAGTTATTCAATTGACTTTGCAGTTTCGACATCTGTGGTCTAGAAAAGGATACCCATCTTCAATGCAGCCACTTACTCACAGCACAATTATGCAATTAGCGCTTGGCACAGCACTAGAAGCTCCCGCTTGTGACGCGAATACAGTTTGCACATTTTCCCATTCATTCTTAACACTGCTGCTAGCTTCTGAGCTGCAAAACAGGGACAATAAAAACATGGAATAGGGGAAACATGGCTTTTTGGTGGCCACACAAAAACCCCTTCAGTCCCACCAAGGTTTATGGTTAACCAGCCGGGTTTAATACCTTTATTATTGGCCTGGTTAATCCCTTCACTGCCACACCTCCTCACCTGAAAGCGCCGACTCTGCCCCGACCACCTCGTCCGGTGGTTGGGCTGACCTGGCAGCTCTCGAGGTTATCAGTTCACAAGGATTGTCCTGGCAGGAAAGGCCATCCGCATTGCCATGTTCACTGCTCTTTTTGTGCTGGATGGTGAAGTCAAATTCCTACAAAGCAAGACTCCAGCGCAGAAACTTGGTATTTTCCTCGGACACCCTTTGAAGCCAACTTAACGGGTTGTGGTCCATGATTACAGTGAATGGGCGTCCGTAGAGATAGGACTGAAGTTTTCTCAGAGCCCACACGATCGCCAAACACTCCTTCTCAATGGTGGAATAAGCCACCTCTCTGGGCTGCAACTTGCGGCTCCGATACACAACTGGGTATTCACTGCTCTCCTCCCCCACTTGGCTGAGTACAGCGCCGATGCCATAGTCTGAGGCATTGGTCTGCACCAAAAACTTTTTGGAGAAGTCTGGTGCAGCTAGTATAGGGGCACTGGCCAGTGCAGTATACAGTGCCTGGAAGGAGACTTCATAGGTGGGAGACCAGACTACCAGCACAGACAGTCACTTGTGGGTCAAGTCAGTCAGGGGTTTTGCTACGGCGCTGTACTGAGGGACAAACTTTCTATAAAAGCCTGTGGTGCATAGAAAAGCCATAACCTGCTTCTTGGTCTTGGGAACAGGCACTATTGATTCCACCTTGACTGGCTCTGGTTTGAGGTGGCCGCCACCCACTCTATGCCCTAGGGCTTCCATATACTGATCTGTGTGGTTGATTTGAAGTGCTCGTTGTTTAAAGTGTTGCAGTTAGAAACAGAAGGAAAGGGAAGTGCTGTGTATACTAGCAGTGGTGGCTGATTTTGGGGAGTGTGCAGTGGGTTAATTTATTTTTAAAGGGTGTGATAATTGAAGCCTTTAACTTTTTCCCCCCTATCTCCTGCCTGAGGAACAGTGGGTGTGGTTAGTTAATTTGCTAACCTAACACACCTGCAGTGGGAGTGGTTAGTTAATTGCTAACTTAACACACCTGGTGGGTGTCCCTATTTAAACAGAGGCTTCTAACAAATTCTGAGCTTGCGTATTCTGATCTGTGTGGTTGATTTGAAGTGCTGGTTAATTAAAGTGTGCAGTTAGTAACAGAAGCAGGATGCGGTTAAACAAGGTATAGTATATTGAAGTACAGTTTTCTGTTAGTACTTATAAACTTCATAGTTGTGAGAATGAGCAGGATTGAAAATTCCACTCAATGCACATCTTGCCACATGTTTGTGCACTTGGAGCAGCTGTTCCAAGGAGCATACCGCTGTGAGAGGTGTGAGCGGGTGGTCTTTTTAGAGTCAGAGATTGCTGATCTGAAGAGGCAACTTGCAATATTGAGGGACATTGGCAATCTTGAAAGGGATTTAGGAGCTCACTGAGCAGGCCCTTGCTTCGACTAGTGGTTCAGATGGTGGCGCTGTTAGTGAGGAGCAGGTAGGTAGCGTGGTTGCTGTTATTGAGGAGCAGGTAGGTAGCTGGGTGACAGTTAGAAGGGGAAGCAGGGGCAATAGGGAGAGGCAGGTCGTTTCTGAGCTGACACATCCCAATAGATTTGCCATTTTGAGTGAATATATTGGGAATGTCGGGGCAGAAATGGCAAGGCCGGGGGAGACTAATTGCTCTAGCAGCCAGGGGTATAGTTCCTCCAGCACAGTGGGGACTCAGGATGCTCAGATACAAAGAAAGATTGTGGTGGTAGGGGAATCTATTATTAGGAAGGTAGATAGGGCAATCTGTTGCCATGACCGCATGAACCGAACAGTTTGTTGTCTCCTGGGTGCTCGGGTTCTGCACATTGTGGATCGGGTAGGCAGATTGTTGGGGGGGAGGGGCTGGGATTGACACGGTGGTCTTGCTACACGTTGGCACCAATGACAAAGTTAGAGAAAGATGGAGGGTCCAAAAAAATGATTTCAGGGATCTAGGCCAAACGCTTAAGGCAAGGACCTCCAAGGTAGTATTTTCTGAAATACTGTACTACCAGTGCCATGCGCTACATAGGGAGACAGTCAGAGATTATGGAGGTTAATGCATGGCTAAGAAAGTGGTGCATCAAGGAGGGTTTTGGGTTTTCAGAGCACTGGGACACCTTTTCTGAGAGGTGCCATCTATGTTCTAGGGATTGATTGTACCTCAATGAAGAGGGATCTTCTCTGCTAGGGGGGAGAATGTTAAAAAGGTTGGAGGAGATTTTAAACTAGGATGGAGGGGGGAGGGGAATGAAACAGATAATGAACTAAATGTAATAGAGGAGGATACAAGGGGGTATGGAGGTAGAATGGGGGGAAGTGTGAGTTTGACAAGCAGTGAGACACCCATAGTAAATACAGATAATACTAGAAAACTTCTAAAGACTAAACCAAGTGGGCGCAGAAAGGAAGAAGCAGATAAGATAATACACTGGCGACACACTTTATTAAAGCTCGGCTAGTCCCACGAATTCGGGTATACCCGGGTGTATTGAGGTTTGTGACTGTTTTCTGCCCGAGTGCATTGAGGTATTTTCCAGGCAGGGATTGAAGCATTTTATTCCCGCTGGCTGCAATACTGCACAGTATATATATATATACTGCATTTCAATTCATGAATTTATGCCATCTGGTAGACACGCGAAGCATTGCAGCCTATTATATCCTAATCATTATCATTTAACAGATCAGCCGCCCGTCAGCCAGGCAGAATATATTTGTATATAGTTATCATATCCCCTCTTAGACGCCTCTTTCTAATGTAAATATCCAACAAAGATTTCCACGCACTCATAATTAATAAGAAACTATCAATGATCCTTGAAATGCTGATAACTGAATGAGCTCATAGTTACATAGTTACCTAGTTACATAGTTACATAGTAGATGAGGTTGAAAAAAGACATACGTCCATCAAGTTCAACCTATGCTAAATTTAGACAACAGATACTTTATTCTATATCTATACTTACTTATTGATCCAGAGGAAGGCAAACAAAAAACCCCATTAAGGGGAAAAATTAATTCCTTCCTGACTCCAAGAATTGGCAATCGGATTAATCCCTGGATAATTGACTTTGGAGAGACACATTTCTTGGAGACAAAAATTGAATTGAATGACATTTTGGAGACTACTATAATGTGAATTAAACAAATTAAAAATTGAAAATTATATGTGATAATAGTGCTGTCTACTTAATTAATATTTTATTCATTTAGTCATAGTGACATAAATGGAATTATTGCGTAATACAGTGTGATAAATAATATTATAGTTTGGTAATTTTATAAATATTAATAAGTGCATATACTCATATTTAATACATATTTTGTGATGTTGGGCAGGCAATTTCATGATGGCTGAATTTGTCGGCGGACAAGAGACAGGGCATCCAGCCAGATCATGCGGAATCTACATCATTTGAGGAATGATGTCAAATCGAATTCAACATTCAAACATTTTGGGCTGAGGGTTTTTAATTCTAAAATCCAAAAGGACTCTCTTCTGGAAATTATGTTTAGTTTATCTCCCCCTCTTTTACAGAATGTGGGACACTCTATGGCATGGCATTTTAGTCCTTCAGGGCTTTGTGAATGTTTTAGTTTGAAATGGAGAGACACATTGTGAGCCTCAAAGCCTCTTTTGATGTTATAAATGTGCTCTCCAAGTCTTCTTTGTAATGTCCTGCCTGTGCGGCCTACATATTGCAGGCCACACGGGCATTGCAACAGGTAAATGGCAAATTGGCTGTGGCAATTTATAAGTGATCTGAGAGGATATTCTTTCAATGTGTTGTTGGAAATAAACTTTTTGGTTTTGATACTGAATTGACATGCTACTGCTGCGGCCAAGTTTATTCGAGCATTTGCCCGTTCTTGGCCGCAGCAGTAGCCTGGCGCTCTCCCTACCGCTGCCGGGTCCGCCGGGTCCCCCGGAACCCCCTGCCGCCGTCCCGCGATCGCGGGACACCAGGGCTCCCTCGGGGAGCCCTGGACGCGCGTGCAGGGGGCGCACGCTCCCGAAGAAGCATGACCGCACATCTATGACGCGCGGCACGCCGAGGGGCGGCCACTAGCAAGCCGGGAAATCTCCCGGCTTGCGGATCTGGCCGCAGTGCGATAAACTGTGTCGCCACTGTATACATTTAGCGCATGGGAAATATCCCTTACTTGTATCCCTGTTGTTTTGTGCATCTCTACTGAATGGAGAGCTGGGTGACAATTTTGTTTTTAGATTATTTGCTTTCCTGAAATAGTTCTAGGGGTTTCGTTAATTTACAAAACGAACAAGACAACCCATGCGGGCAGTTATTGAAGACCACAAGCCCTAACCAAGAAATGGGAAAAAACCCCACTTACAAGATATATTTCTTGTGGTTCAATGCCCATATGGATGCATATGTAGGCTGGACTGGAGAAAACCACTTAAGCAGCGATTGCCGAACAGATATATAATATCAAGAGGGGTCTTAAGACCCACAGTGTCTCCAATCATTTCAGGTTAATAAATAACCAGAATCCAGAGGGCCTAACCTGCATGGGCATGGTGAAATCTGAAGTCAAATTGGCGTGGGGGGGGGAAAGGCTGGCATGTTGTCCAGGGAGATTATTGGATATACGTGTCTCAAACCCTGTCTCCCTTGGTCTCAATATAGACTTCGATTTGGCATCTTTTCTGAAGGCCCTTAGAAAATTATAAATGCTATTCTAGTTTTCATCATTGTGTATTCATTTATTTTTAATATTGAGTTTATTTTTTTATTTTTCTAATTTTTTCATATGAGTCAATCATTAAAATTCCGGGAATGGGGGAAAGAGGGAAGGGGAAAGGGCAAGGGAGAGCTCCCGCATCAGCTAAAGTAATGAATAGTGGGCAAGTAGGTAGGACCATATGCTGGTGCAAAAGAGGATAAGGATAAATATAGATAAACAAACAAAGATTCCTCCTTGAATGCACCAGATAGGTTAGTAAGTGATATGATTAATACATTAAAAACCTTTAATCACATATAAAGTATCTTATAAAATAATATGTACAGGGAGCATGTATAGACAGTCCAGGACCAGCCCCTAATGGCAAACAAAGATCTTCTGCAACATAAGTAAACGGAAGATATAATACAAATAGCAATACATCAACTCGCTGTGGGCTAGCTTGCTAAGAAATCACTGTAAATACCTAACATAATAGGTATTCATCCACAACTATGGATGTCCAATTGACTAAAAAATCAACAGACCTAACACAATGCAGGCTGCTGATGCTGAATCTGAAGGGGTGAATAATTAAAGCAAACTGGTCAAATAGTGAAGACCCACACAACATATCAATGGCCCACACTAAGTGTAGAATGTAGTACAGCACAAGAACGGGGGGTGAAATCCACAAAAACAATAAAAACTAAAATTCCTTGTAATAGTGTAGATATCTGTAGGCAAGCAGCACAAGTGTGCTATATAGTGCCCTGAGGCACGGTTCAGAGACCGTATCCAGTTAGGCCTTGTAACACAATAATAAGTTGCACAGAAATCACACATAGTCTCCTTACATAGGACCACTTAAAGGAGTCTTATGGTAAATAGTTCTAAGATAATGGCATGATGAGATGCGGTAGGTCAACATGCATAAAGATCAATACCTAGGGTATACTTAGCAATTAACCATAATGTGTCGCCGTGCAACATGCATACATAACATTAAATTACCGGAACGGAGTGACGTCACCATTCTGAAGGACGCCACACAGAAGCGTGACGGCGTCCTCGCGATTTCAGCCGCCGAGTTTAATCAGAGATTATCTCTGTACCTCGATAACTGTACCTCGGCATTCTTCCCTTCCTCTACTCCGAGACCTAGTGGAGTGGATATGGACGTGTAGACACAACTTAGCTAAGTGCAATACCCTACTAGATCTGGTCCGATTTGATTCCCTAAGGACATTATATGCTACTATCTAGGTAGAGGCATCATGTCCGCTTCTATTGCTGTAACTTGTTACAGTCCCACTGTCTAAACTGGTATCACTATGATTATAATAATATCTGCATGTGTAATATGGTGCTATTTCATTAGTCCCCACCAGCAAGGGGCAATCATTGATCCCTAGTTCGGGCATTAACATACTTGATTAACACCATATTTAAGTTATATTATGCATGTATGCACGGCGACACATTATTGTTAATTGCTAAGTATACCCTATGTATTGATCTTTATGCATGTTGACTACTGCCATCTCAATTTGCATTATTCTTACACTATTCCATAAGACTCATTTAAGGGTCCTATGTAGGAGACTATGTTGTGATTCTGTGCACTTATTATTGTGGTTACAGAGGCCTAACTGGATACGGGTCTTCTAACCGTGCCTCAGGGCACTGTATAGCACACTTGTGCTTGCCCTTTACAGATATCTACACTATTACGCTAGGAATTTAGTTTTTTATGTTTTTTGGATTTCACCCCGTTCTTGTGTTGGTACTACATCTACACTAGTGTGGCCATTGATACTGTGTGGGTCTTCACTATTTTACCAGTTTGCTTTTAAATTATTCACCCCCTCAGGATTCAGCATCAGCATCTCAGCACCTGCATTTGTTGTAGGTCGTTGATTTTTTAGTCAATTAGACACCATAGTTGGATGAGCACCTTATTCTGTAGGTATTTAAGGTGATTTTCTTGAGCAGCTCCCACAGCGAGTGATGTTTGCTATTTGTATTATCCTTCCATTTACTTATGTTGCAGAAGATTCTTTGGTTTGCCATTAGGGGGCTGGTCCTGGACTGTCTACCATGCTCCTCTGTACATATATTATTTTAAAGTAGATATATGTGTATAAAAGGTTTTTTAAGTCAATCATATCACTTTCACTAACCTATCGAGTGCATTCAAGGAGGCAATCTTTGTTTGTTTTTATTCAATTCATACTCAATTTTATTATAGGTGTATTAATGATATGAGTGAATCAGCATAGACCAATTTACCCACATCAGCGTACATTGTGTTAGCTGCTTTTGGTCCTGACAGCACATTTTCAATCACATTGTCTCCGCTCATATTGGGCAGGGGTGTTTGTATCTTGCCTGTTTGTTAAATAACTAGTCTACTAGCTCCACCATCCCCTGAGGAAGTGACACATGGTCATGAAACGCATAGGGAGGAGGAGCTTAGTACAGTGCATGTGAGCTGAACAGCCGCTGCGTCCATCTGGTGCTGGAGAGGTGACCTGTGCCGTGCCGCTGACGTCATCAATCGGCGTGTGACTGTGTGTGTCTCACTTCCTACCTGGCTGGATACAGGTTTGGGACGGCATTCTTAAGAGGCACCCCTTGCCCTTACATATTGTAAGTGTGAAGCAGTGCGGCCTTTTTTATATTGTTATAAACGTGTATGTGCGTAGTACAACTAGGCTGTTTTATTTTCTTTGCACATTGGCTGTTGCGGTGTAGCTTGCTACCGCGAGGGCGCCTTCCAGTTAAAGAGATTCAATCTGTGTGAACCACGTGGGTCCGTGGAATATCGAGGTGGAGATGCGCCTACAACAGATTCTCTCCCCTGAACCAACAAGAATATATTTTGAAGTGGGGTTTTTCCCATTTCGTTGTTAGGGCTTTGTGGTCTTCAATACTGCGCAATGGTGTGTCCTTTGTTCTTTTGTAATTACGAGAACCACCCCTAGAATAGATTGTTGAGGACTAATCATTCCAATCAGAACATCTGTTGGTGCATTACTCAGTCTTACAAGACTGAATTCCACCCAGGACTGTCGTTTGGGATATGGGTATTGTGGATCAACATTTTACGCCGGGACACGCTTGTTGTATATGTATTTGTTAATTAGATTGGAACTTCTCTATTGTTTGTTGTCCACTTGGCCGCAATTGTATTTGCCTTACATAATTGGGCTTTGTATATTCACATTATTGTCCACATATTATTAATGGTCGCGCTTTTTCAGATATGTTTTGTTAGTCTTAGTTTATGTGTTCATGGATGCCATTTTGTTGCAATTGTTTCAAGAATGGGATTAATTTAGTGTGAGTGAGTCGTAAAGGAGCATGTCCCACTTTGTGGTGAATGAGAATGGGACCTGTAGGAGGGGTAAGTGAGCACGAAACTTAACTTAACCCTGCGTCTCATCACCACAAACCCCTTCCTTCCATTTAGTTATTTGGTTATCATATCCCTCACGTTAGTGATGTTACAACTCCCCTTCCCTCAGCATCCCTCCCCCTCCTGTTAATTTATGTGATTACAGTTTTGATAACAATTGTGCACTAATGTTCTTCTGTTGAGACTGAAAAAAAGAAAAATAGAGAAAAAGAGAAAAAAGGATTGCAATAGAAAGTAAGGTCAACCCTAAAAAGTTCTTAAGTACTTAATAACAAAAAAAATGAGAAAGGAAAAAATAGGACCCTTTCAGTGTGAGAGGGGTAGTCAAATTTGGAGATAAGGAAAAAGCAGAGGTATTAAACAAATTCTTTGCCTCTGTGTTTACCAAGGAAATCAAGTTCAATCGTAGCGCCACAGGAGGAAGCCACAATTCCATATTAATGACCAATTGGTTAACTGAGGAAGAAGTTCATAAAGCGACTTGAAAAAATTAAAGTAAATAAGGCACCTGGCCCGCGATGTTATACATCCAAGAGTTCTCAAGGAGTATAACTCAGTAATAGCAAAACCATATAATTTAATATTCAAGAACTCACATTTCCACAGGCTCAGTACCACAAAGATGGCGTTAGCAGATGTGGTTGCCTTATTTAAAAAGGGGAGCTAGATCACACCCGTGGAATTACATACCTGTAGCCACTGACTTCAATAGTAGGGAAACTACTTGAGGTTTAATACGGGATATATTCAGGAATAACCTAATGGAACAACAATTATTCGTAATAGTCCAGCATGATTTATGAAGGATAGATCTTCCAAACTAACTTATTTGTTCTTTGAGGAGGTAGTAGGAATTTAGACCAGGGTAATATGCCGTTGATGTGGTCTAATAATAAGTGCAAATATAAAGCGCTAGTGTAAACAAATTAATACAGTATTGTAAATCAGTGATATATACATGTGAACAAACCCTGTGGTACAGTTATGAGGAGGTAGTCCTTGAGCTGCCTGAGAGGTAGATCTGGTATCTTCCAACCAGATGAGAAGATTCGTGTGGAGTAGACCCTATGGCGCTGAGGATAAGAGTGGAATAGAGTCTTGTGCATGATTTTCTTCTTACATGGAATGCCTCAAGAGAAGGGAAAGAGAAATGAACAAAAACATCACAATATGGTATTATCTTTGAGACAACAATTGCCGTGTGGGACAAGATACAATGAGCATTTATTGTTTTAAAGTTAAAAAACATGGTAACTTCAATGATAAAACATGTATATAGTTAATAACAGTGGACTTTCTCCTGCTAAACAAGAAGATAGTTCTCTGTTGAATAAGAAATGAGCTTCCACGCTTGTGCTTGAAGAAGCTACGTTGCTCCGCGTGTGGTAAAACTGAAATCCTACTCCCGTCCATGAGTTAGGACATGTACAGTAGTTCGGGTCTTTTGCCAGGGTAGCGCTCGCGTGGGGGTGCAGAACATCTGTTAGTGCGGGGAGATTCCTGCGGTCCTCGTGGTCTGCTGCCAACAGAGTAGTTATAACCGTCTCCTCCCGCTGACGTCACCGTCTGGTGTGCACAGCTACGGAGTCCCGGATGGCCAAAAACCTTCCTACGCTTTTCAAAACTCCTATGCTGGGTTCTTCGTCAGGATATCTGCTACATGGGATTGTGCTTCCTTTTTAAAACCCTTAAGATTCATTAGGGTAATTCCAAAGGGATGTTGGTGGAACACCCTAATGAGAGTTCCTGATAAGTGTCCTGTGTTTTTAAACATTGATAAACAGGACAATAAACAGTAATCACAATTTGTGTCTGACATTGTTTTACATACATTTGTTTGTTATCATATAGTAAGCTATTGCGTACATAAAAGGATGAATATACAAGTGGGTGAATATTATGGCTGTGATTTGCTGCAATTAAAGTATTATATTTATATATCACATAATGCATGTTATTCCATCCAAACTTCGAGATAATTTGCCACCTTAGTGCTTTTGTCCCTTTTAAAGGTGAAAATTGATTTGTAGCAAAGTGCAATTTATGTAATAATGAATGCATTTGGTCAGTTTGGATGGAATCATAACTTGCGTATGTTTAAACACAGGGTAATAATGGTCTAATATTAATCATTTTCAAACATTGTTCTACAATTACATTTGGCAAACAGTTATATGACAACAAACATTTTAGCAGATGACATATAATAAACCTTATAGTAAAATTTCACACACTTTTAATCTGCTTGTATGTGTATACTACTTAAGTCATTTGAAAAGTTTAATATGTTGTTGGTATACTTAACCCAAATGATTTACACCAGAAAAATAATGATATATCAATACCATTCTTGGATGTAAGTGTGGATTTAATCTTTAACAAATTAACTCTAAATGGTCCTTTTAGAAAATTGACTTTGGAGAGGACTACATTTCTGGAGACAAAAATTGAATTGACATGCTTACATTTAGCGCATGGGAAATATCCCTTAATGTATCCCTGTTTTTTGGCATCTCTACTGAATGGACAGCTGGGTGACAATTGGTCCAATCTGTCCTATAGAGAACTGGGGGCGAATCTGTCCTATGGCGGCGCTACATAGACGACGTCATTTTCATTTGGAGGGGTACAGTTGGAGAATTAAAACATTCAAATATACCTCAACAACAACGATAGAAAACTTGACCTTTACGTTAAGGAAGTAAAAGGCTCATGAGTTTTTGGACTTACAGTTATATACAGAAAAATAACATCCTAAAAACCAAAGACCATTACAAACCGGTCCAGGCAAACAATTACTTGCTAAGCAGCCATCATAATCCACATTGGAAGATATCAAACCATTCCCAGAGGACAATAAGTCCAAGATAGTAACGTTAATGTTCAGATCCCCTAGTCTTGAACGTCCAGGCCACGAATTAAAACCAAAAATTTTATTGAGCGAGAATTATTAAACACATCCATTGGACATGCCATGAGACTGTAAAGGCTAAGACAAGGTCAGTACCTTGTTGGAATATAAACCAAAACAAAAACAAATACAACGTGAATACAGTGCTTTCATCACAAACTCTAGGTCCTTAGCCATCCACAGATTGTGAAAAACATTCGAACAAATACTGGGGCCTTTTACGGCAAGATAAACATCCCTGACAGAATTTCGCAGAACAACCAGAGATGTCTATGTAGCGCCGCCATAGGACAAGATTCGCCCCCAGTTCTCTATAGGACCAGATTGGACCAAATTGTCACCCAGCTGTCCATTCAGTAGAGATGCACAAAACAACAGGGATACAATTAAGGGATATTTCCCATGCGCTAAATGTATAGCATGTCAATTCAATTTTTGTCTCCAAGAAATGTGTCTCTCCAAAGTCAATTGGTGGAAGAGGGGGGTGGTTTTTAGGAGTTATTTATGTAAACTGTAAGTCCAAAAACTCAATGCAGCTTTACTTCCTTAACGAAAGGTCAAGTTTTCTATCGTTTTGTGGTGAGGTAATATTGAATGTTCTAATTCCCAACTGTACCCCTCCAAATAAAATGACATCGTCAGGTAGCGCCGCCATGAGGACAAATTCGCCCCCAGTTCTCTATAGGACCGATTGGACCAATTGTCACCCAGCTGTCCATTCAGTAGAGATGCACAAAACAACAGGGATACATTAAGGGATATTTCCACATTGCGCTAAAGTGTAAGCAAATGTG
>WSYH01006246.1:18974-39321 GCA_036426205.1 Ascaphus truei
TCAATTCAATTTTTGTCTCCAAGAAATGTGTCTCTCCAAAGTCAATTTTCTAAAAGGACCATTTAGAGTAATTTTGCTAAAGATTAAATCCACACTTACATCCAAAGAATGGTATTGAATATATCATTATTTTTTCTGGTGTAAATCATTTGGGTATAAGTATACCAACAACATATTAACTTTTCAAATGACTTAGTATACAAATACAAGCAGAATTAAAAGTTGTGAAATTTTACTATAGGTTTATTATATGTGTCATCCTGTAAAATGTTTGTTGCATATTAACTGTTGCCAAATGGTAATTGTAGAACAATGTTTGCAAAATGATTAATGACCCATTATATACCATGTGTTTACATTAAACATACGCAAGTTATGATTCCATCCAAACTGACAAATGAATTCATTATTACATATAATTGCACTTTTGCTACAATCAATTTTCCCTTTAAAAGGGACAAAAGCACTAAGGTGCAAATTATCTGAAGTTTGGATGGAAATAACATGCATTATGTGATATATAAATATATACTTTAATTTGCAGCAAATCACAGCCATAATATTCACCCACTTGTATATTCATCCTTTTATGTACGCAATAGCTTAGCTATATGTAAACAAACAAAATGCTATGTAAACAAATGTCAGCACAAATTGTGTATTACTGTTTATTCCTGTTTATCAATGTTTAAAAACACAGGACACTTATCAGGACTCTCATTAGGGTGTTCCCACCAACATCCCTTTGGAATTACCCTAATTGAATCATTAAGGGTTTAAAAGGAAGCACAATCCCATGTAGCAGATATCCCTGACGAAGAAACCCAGCATTAGGAGTTTTGAAACGCGTAGGAAGGTTTTTGGCCATCCAGGGACTCCGTAGCTGTGCACACCAGACGGTGACGTCAGCGGGAGGAGACGGTTATAAACTACTCTGTTGGCAGCAGACCACGAGGACCGCAGGAGATCTCCCCGCACTAACAGATGTTCTGCACCCCACGGCGAGCGGCTACCCCTGGCAAAAGACCCCGAACTACTGTACATGTCCTACTCATGGACGGTGAGTAGGATTTCAGTTTTACCACACGGCGGAGCAACGTAGCTTCCTTCAAGCACAAGCGCTTGGAAGCTCATTTCTTATTCAACAGGAGAACTATCTTCTTGTTTAGCAGGAGAAAAGTCCACTGTTTATTAACTATATACATGTTTTATATCAATTGAAGTTACCATTGTTTTAACCAATAAATGCTCATTGTATCTTGTCCCACACGGCAATTGTTGTCTCAAAGATAATACACTATTGTGATGTTTTTGTTCATTTCTCTTTCCCTTCTCTGAGGCATTCCATGTAAGAAGAAAATCACTGCACAAGACTCTATTCCACTCTTCATCCTCAGCGCCATAGGAGGCTACTCCACACGAATCTTCTCATCTGGTTGGAAGATACCAGATCTACCTCTCAGGCAGCTCAAGGACTACCTCCATCATAAACTGTACCACAGGTTTTGTTCCACTGTATATATCACTGTTTACAATACTGTATTAATTTGTTTACACTAGCGCTTTATTTGCACTTATTATTAGACCACATCAACTGCATTACCCTGGTCTAAATTCCTACTTACCTCCTCAAAGAAACAAATAAGGTTAGTTTGGGAAGATCTATCCTTCATAAATCCATGCTGACTATTACGAATAATTTTGTTTTCCATTAGGTATTCCTGAATATTATCCCGTATTAAACCTTCAAGTAGTTTCCCTACTATTGAAGTCAGGCTTACAGGTATGTAATTCCACGGGTGTGATCTAGCTCCCTTTTTAAATATAGGCACCACATCTGCTTAACGCCAATCTTGTGGTACTGAGCCTGTGGAAATTGAGTTCTTGAATATTAAATTTAATGGTTTTGCTATTACTGAGCTTAACTCCTTGAGAACTCTTGGATGTATAACATCGGGGCCAGGTGCCTTATTTACTTTAATTTTTTCAAGTCGCTTATGAACTTCTTCCTCAGTTAACCAATTGGTCATTAATATGGAGATTGTGGCTTCCTCCTGTGGCGCTACTATTGAACTTGATTCTTCCCTGGTAAACACAGAGGCAAAGAATTTGTTTAATACCTCTGCTTTTTCCTTATCTCCAATAATTTGACTACCCATCTCACACTGAAAGGGTCCTATTTTTTCCTTTCTCATTTTTTTGTTATTAAGGTACTTAAAGAACTTTTTAGGGTTGACCTTACTTTCTATTGCAATCCTTTTTTCTTTTTTCTATTTTTTCTTTTTTTCAGCTCAACAGAAGAACATTAGTTGACAATTGTTATCAAAACTGTAATCACATAAAATTAACAGGAGGGGGAGGGATGCTGAGGGAAGGGGGATTTGTAACATCACTAAAGTGAGGGATATGATAACCAAATAACTAACATGGAAGGAAGTTGTGGTGATGAGACGCAGGGTTAATGTTACGTTTCGTGCTCACTTACCCCTCCTACAGGCCCATTCTCATTCACCACAAAGTGGGACTATGCTCCTTTACGACTCACTCACACTAAATTAATCCCATTCTTGAAACAATTGCAACAAATATGGCATCCATGAACTACAACTAACTAAAAAACACTCTCTATCAGCGCTCGATCCATTAAATAATATGTGGAATAATGTGAATATACTAAAGCAAATTATTGATAAGTGCAAATACAATTGCGGCCAAGGGGACAACAAACAATAGACAGTTCCAAATCTAATTAACAAAATACATATACAAAAGCAGTGTCCCCGGCGCTAAAAGGTTGATGACCACAATACCATATCCCAAAGACAGTCCTGGATGGAATATCAGTCCTGGTAGATGAGTAATTGCACCAACAGATGTTCTGATTGGAATGATTAGTCCTCAAACAATCACTTCTAAGGGAGTGTCTTGTACTTACAAAAGACACAAGAGACACCACCATTTTTTTTTTCGCATTATTGAAGACCACAAAGCCCTAACCAACGAAATGGGAAAAACCCCCACTTACAAAATATATTCTTGTTGGTTCAGGGGAGAGAATCTGTTGTAGGCATCCCTCTCACCTCGATAATCCACCGGCCCCGCGTGGTTCACAAGATGAACTCTTTACACTGGAAGCGCCCTCCGCGGTAGCAGCATACACCGCAACAGCCAATGTGCAAACGAAAATAAAACAAGCCTAGTTGTACTATACGCACATACACTTTTATAACAATAAAAAAAGCCGCACCTTCACACTTACAATATGTAAGGGCAGGGGTGCCTCTTAAGAATGGCCGTCCCAAACCTGTATCCAGCCAGGTAGGAAGTGAGACACAACACAGTCCACACGCCGATTGATGACGTCAGCGGCACGGCACATCCCCTCTCCAGCACCAGATGGACGCAGCGCTGTTCAGCTCACATGCACTGTACTAAGCGCCCTCCTCCCTATGCTTTTCATGACCATGTGTCATCTCTCTCCTCAGGGGATGGTGGAGCTATTAGTATTATTTACTACAAACAGGCAAGATACAAACACCTGCCCAAATGAGCGGGACAATGTGATTAGAAATAGTGCTGTCAGGACCAAAAGCGCTAACACTAATGATACCTGATGTGGGTAAATTGAGTCATATGCTGATTCACTCATATCATTAATACCATATAATAAAATTGAGTATGCAATTGAATAAAAACACAAAAGATCCTCCTTGAATGCCTCAATATGTTAGTGAAAGTGATATGATTGACTCATTAAAAACACTTTTAATCACATATATCTACTTTAAAATAATATATGTACAGAGGAGCATGGTAAGACAGTCCAGGACCCCCCTAATGGCAAACCAAAGAATCTTCCTGCACATAAGTAAATGGAAGATAATACAAATAGCAAACATCACTCGCTGTGGGCTAGCTTGCTAGAAAATCACCTTATACCTACAGAATAAGGTGCTCATCCAACTATGGTGTCCTATATTGACTAAAAAAATCAACACCTAACAATGCAGGCTGCTGATGCTGAATCCTGAGGGGTGAATAATTTAAAAAGCAAACTGGTAAATAGTGAAGACCCACACAGTATCATGGCCCACACTAAGTGTAGATGTAGTACCAAACACAAGAACGGGGTGAAATCCAAAAAAATAAAACTAAATTCCTAGCGGTATAGTGTAGATATCTGTAAAGGGGCAAGCACAAGTGTGCTATCAGTGCCCTGAGGCACGGTTCAAGACCTATCCAGTTAGGCCTCTGTACCACAAAATAAGTGCACAGCAGCACACATAGTCTCCTTACATAGGACCCTATACTGAGTCTTATGGCTAATAGTGCTAGAATAATGCAAATTGAGATGGCAGGTAGGTCAACATGCATAAAGATCATACATAGGTATACTTAGCAATTAAAATAATGTGTCGCCGTGCATACATGCATACTATAACTTAAATATTGGTGTTAATCAGTATGTAATGCCCGAACTAGGTGATCAATGATACCCCTTGCTGGTGGGGACTAATGAAATAGCACCATATTACCACATGCGATATTATATTAATCATATGTGATACCCCTTTAGACAGTGGGCTGTAACATTACAGCAATAGAAGCGGACATGATGCCTCTACCCTAGCTAGTACATAATGTCCTTAGGGAATCAAATCGGGACAGCTTAGTAGGGTTTGCACTTAGCTCAAGTTGCGCTACACGTCCATATCCACTCCACTAGGTCTCGGAGTAGAGGAAGGGAAGCAATGCCGATGGTACAGTATCGAGGTACAGAGATAATCTCTGATTCAAACTCGGCGGCTTGAAATCGTCGCAGAGCACGCCGTCACGCTTCTGTTGTGGCGTCCATTCAGCATGGTGACGTCACTCCGTTCCGGTAATTTAATGTTATATGTATGCATTGTATGCCGGCACACATTATTGGTTAATTGCTAAGTATACCCTATGATTGATCTTTATCGCATGTTGACACTCCCGCATCTCATTTGCCATTATCTTAGCATAATTTACCATAAGACTCCTTTAAGTGTCCTATGTAGGAACTATGTGATTTCTGTGCAACTATTATGTGTTACAGAGGCCTAACTGGATACGGTCTCTGAACCGTGCCTCAGGGCACTAATATAGCACACTTTGTGCTTGCCCTTTACAGATATCACACTATTACACGAGGATTTTTAGTTTTATGTGTTTTTGTGGATTCACCCCGTTCTTGTGCTGTACTACATCTACACTTAGTGTGGGCCTTGATACTGTGTGTGGGTCTTCACTATTTGACCAGTTTGCTTACTATATTCACCCCTCAGATCAGCATCAGCAGCCTGCCTTTGTTTAGGTCTGTTGATTTTTTAGTCAATTGGACATCCATAGTTTGGGATGAATACCTATTCTGTAGGTATTTACGTGATTTTCTAGCAAGCTAGCCCACAGCGAGTTGATGTATTGCTATTGTATTATTCTTCCGTTTACTTATGTGCATGAAATTTCTTGTTTGCCATTAGGGGCTGGTCCTGGACTGTCATACATCTCCTCTGTACATATTATTTTATAAGATACTTTATATGTGATAAAAGTTTTAATGTATAATCATATCACTTTCACTAACCTATCTGAGTGCTTCAAGGAGGAATCTTTGTTTGTTTATCTATATTTATCCTTATCCTCTTTGCACCGACATATGGTCCTACCTACTTGCCCACTATTCATTACTTTAAGGGATGCGGGCTCTCCCTTGCCCTTTCCCCCTTCCCTCTTTCCCATTCCCTGATATTTTATATGCTAATAAGACTCAGTATGAAAAATAGAAAAAATAAAACTCAATATTAAAAAATAAATGAATACACAATGATGAAAATAGACTTTATAATTTTCTAAGGGCCTTCAGAAAAGATGCCAAATCGAAGTCTATATTGAGACCAAGGGAGACAGGGTTTTGAGCACGTATCCAATACTCTCACGTTTGGACAACAGCCAACCTTTCCCCCCCCCACGCCAATTTGACTTCAGATTTCAATGCCCCTCGCGGTTAGGCCCTCTGGATTCTGGTTATTTATTAACCTGAAATGATTGGAGACACTGTGGGTCTTAAGACCCCTCTTGATATTATATATGTTCGGCAAATCGCTGCTTAAGTGGTTCCCAGTCCAGCCTACATATGCATACCTATGGGCATTGAACCAAAAGATAGATATCTTGTAGTGGGGTTTTTTCCCATTTCTTGGTTAGGGCTTTGTGGTCTTCAATACTGCGCAATGGTGGTCTTTTGCTTTTGTAATTACGAAACCCACCTAGAATTGATTGTTTGAGGACTAATCATTCCATCAAACATCTGTTGGTTTGAATTACTCAATCTACCAGACTGATATTCCATCCCGTACTGTCTTTGGGATATGGTATTGTGGTCATCAACCTTTTAGCGCCAGGGACACTGCTTTTATATATGTATTTTGTTAATTAGATTTGGAACTGTCTATTGTTTGTTGTCCCCTTGGCTGCAATTGTATTTGCACTTATCAATAATTTGCTTTAGTGTATTCATATTATTCCACATATTATTTATTGGATCGAGCGCTGATAGAGAGTGTTTTTTAGTTAGTTGTAGTTAGTTTTTGTTTGTTCTTACACTCACTCAGCAGCTGACCATTATATCATCACTTAATCACCATGACTGTATTCACTAATAGAGCCCTGACAGGGCTCAATTTAGAAGTTTTTTTCACTGTTGATGATCCTATGGATCCTGACAAAGAAAGTCTTGACACACAATTCTCTAAGTTAGAGAAGCTCCTGACACAAGAAATTAGACAAATCTGGGAAACATATATGCTCAAACAATATCTTGAGCATAAAAGAATACCCAGAGGGCTGAGGGTTCAGAAGCCCCCTACCTCAGATCAGGATGATGAGAAATTTTTAAAGGAGTGGAATTTCATATTAGACAGCTGTTCGGTAGCTCTTATTCAATTGCTCCTTAAACAAAGAGCAAGTACTTTAGAGACATTGGATAAAGAAACTAATCTAATTAAGGAGCAATTAGAACCATTCATGGAGTTGCCTGAGTACAAATTATTGGAAGAAAAGGCAATTTCTAGATTGGATAAGACAGAGAAAGAAGTCAAGCTTACCAAACTTAAGAAATTCGCTAGAGATAAACGCGACTATGATGAAAATAGGCAGAGAAACTGGAAAACCGAAAAAATAATTACAATTAGTGAAGTGGAAATCAGTGGTCAACAAACAGACCCAGTTATAGTAAATTCTAGAGATAGAATAGATTCCACTGAAAGTGAGAAACCTGATACTAGTGTTAAGGATATAAAGGGAGGGAAACCCCAAAAAGAAAAAACTAGTAACAATCCAACTCCTCACTTAAATAGGAACAAAAAGAAACCTATCAATCAGGAAAAAACTAATTTTGGTGACAACAGAGGTACATACACTGATCAACACTACACTAATAATCACTATCGTGAGAGATCTCCGGTTGAGAGACCATATGATGGTCAGAATGTAACTAATTACAGACAGAATTCTTTTTTAGAATATCGCCAGGGTCGAGCATCATTCCAAGAACGGTGGAGGGGCCCCAGAAATCACCTAGGGAGACAGGATCCAGCAATAGTAGAAAGGAAAAGGTCAAGACCGGAAGAGTCAGAGGAAAGAGAGGAGGGTCAAGGAAGAGAAAGAAAAAGATCAGACAGAGGAAGGGACTGGTAAAAAGTAATGTTTTCAATATAAGTGATGTTCACCTTCAGCAAGTGGAACTTGATGTTCTTTCCAGAGGTTTGAATTTTGCCCCTGTTAATGGACCGAATATGTTCAACACATTTGTAGATGTACACAGGTTCTTAAGAAAAATCACATTAAAGAAGTATTTTATGAAGGATGCTGTGAGTAGATCAGTTATTTCACCCAGTCTCAATAATCCGGTAGTAAAGTCTCCACTCACACCCTTTAAAAGACCTTCTACATTTTACCCTAAAGCAATTAAAGGGAATTATGTTGACACATTTGCGGAGATGGTGATCTCCGATTTAGAAACAGCTAGTTCCAACTTTAAATGTCCCAGGCAAAACCTTAGTAAAGATGAGAAGGCGGCCATTAAATCCCTTGAACGCAATAAAAATATTGTTATCAAGGCGGCTGACAAAGGGGGAGGGGTGGTTGTGATGAACTCCTCTTATTATAAAGAGGAGTCATCAAGAATTCTAAATGACACAACCACGTACCAGAAATTGGAAGGTAATCCAAGTAATCTCTTTAAAGAGGAGTTGTTGGTTCATTTGGAACAAGGATTTCGGGATTAAATTATTACTAAACAAGAACTGGAATTCCTTACTATAGAACAACCTAGGATTCCAGTGTTCTATTTCATCCCGAAAATCCATAAAAATCTCACCAAGCCCCCTGGTAGACCCATAATATCTGGGATACGTTCCCTCACCTCAAACCTCTCACCGTTTTTGGACTTCCTTTTGCAGAAGTATGTTATACAGGTTCCATCCTATCTAAGAGACACGTCGCACGTGCTAACCACGATTCAGGAATTAGAATGGACTGATGAATGCTGTTGGGTTATGTGTGACGTAGTCTCACTCTATACAGTAATAGACCATGGGATGGGACTCGAAGCCATTAGGAGTGTTTGAGAAAAAGATATTTCTGTTGATGAAAAGTTGAGGCTGTTTATCTTTGATGGAATCAAGTTCATCCTGACTCATAACTATTTTTGTCATGACCGTGACTTTTACCTCCACACATGTGGCACCGCGATGGGCACCAGGTTTGCACCAAGTTATGCGAATTTATTCATGTCCATATGGGAGGAGGATAACATATGGACCTCCAACCCATTTGGTGCAAACCTGGTGCTTTGGAAAAGATACATCGATGATGTGCTATGTGTCTGAAAGGGGTCTTTGGATGAGCTCGAGTCCTTCAAACAATATCTTAACATCAACAATTTAAACTTGAGGTTTATGTTTAGCGATAGTAGATCAAGTATCAACTTCCTTGACCTTTCTCTCTATATAGATAATAATACCATTCAGACGAAAACATACAATAAAGAAGTAGACGCCAATACCTATCTATTGGTGTCGAGTCACCACCACCCTAAGTGGCTTCGGAATATTCCTAAGGGACAAGCATTGAGGATCAAGCGAAACTGTTCCAGTGATATAGTTTACCAACAGCAGGTCAGTGACCTTAGAGACAGATTCTTGGAACGGGAATATAAAAGGTGCGATATAGATTCTGCAATCTCTGAGGTGGATAAAATAGATAGGAGAAGCATTGTCTGTAAAGATCCATCAAAAATTAAACCCAAAGAATGTGATCCATTTCCATTGTTCATAACCCAGTACAGTGGTCTGGCTTCCGTTGTATCCCGGGTTCTCACCAAACATTGGGGTATCCTTCAGAGGGACCCAGTCCTTAAAGATTGCCTTCCAGATAAGCCAAAGATAGTGTACAGACGGGCAAAAAATCTTAAGTCCCAGTTGTCACCTAGCTGTCCCCTTGATGGTCTTCGAGACCGTCATGTCACCTGGTTAAATAACCTAAAGGGTTATTACACTTGCTCCAAATGTATTGGATGTAAAAATAGTGTCAAATGCAAATCCTTTAAATCTAGTGTAACGGGAATTGTTTATGACATAGATACATTTATCAATTGTTGGACTGATTACTGTGTGTACCTACTTCAATGCCCATGTGGGTTGCAATATGTAGGCTGGACTGGGAGACCCCTTAAGCGGTGATTTGCCGAACATATATATAATATCAAGAGGGGTCTTGAGACCCACAGTGTCTCCAATCATTTCAGGTTAATACATAACCAGAATCCAGAGGGCCTAACCTGCATGGGCATTGAAAATCTGAAGTCAAATTGGCGTGGGGCGGACAGGCTTGGCATGTTGTCCAAACGTGAGAGTTATTGGATATACGTGCTCAAAACCCTGTCTCCCCTTGGTCTCAATAAAGACTTTGATTTGGCATCTTTTCTGAAGGACACGTAGAAAGTTATAATGTCTATTTTTTCATCATTGTGTATTCGTTTATTTTTAATATTGAGTTTTATTTTTCTATTTTTCATAGTGAGTCAATTAGCATTACTCAATTTAATTATATGTGTATTAATGATATGAGTGAATCAGCATTACTCAATTTTATTATATGTGTATTAATTATATATGTGTTATTTAGGACAATTTTGACCCCATCAGCGTATCATTAAGTGTTAGCTGCTTTTGTCCTGACAGCACTATTTCAATAACATTTATGGGCAGGTGTTTGTATCTTGCCTGTATTTAAGTAACTAGTCTACCAAGCTCCACCACCCCCTGAGGAAGTGACACATGGTCATGAAACGCATAGGGAGGAGGAGCTTAGTACAGTGCATGTGAGCTGAACAACCGCTGTGTCCATCTGGTGCTGGAGAGGTGACCCGTGCCGCTGACGTCATCAATCGGCGTGTGACTGTGCGTGTCTCACTTCCTACCTGGCTGGATACAGGTTGCGGACGGCATTCTTAAGAGGCACCCCTTGCCCTTACATATTGTAAGTGTGAGCAGTGCGGCTTTTTTAGATTGTTATTGAAGTGTACTGCACCGACACACTTTATTCGAGCAAATACCCGGTATGTACCTGGCAGATACCTGGAATGCGCCGCTCCTCACCTCTGACAAGCCCTGTTGCGTTTGCCTTCCCAGCCTGGGTTCATGCCTGGCTGACGGGCGGCTGATCTGTTAAATGATAATGATTAGGATTTAATAGGCTGCAATGCTTCGCGTGTCTACCAGATGGCATAAATTCATGAATTGTAATGCAGTATATATATATATATACTGTGCAGTATTGCAGCCAGCGGGAATAAAATGCTTCAATCCCTGCTTGGAAAATACCTCAATGCACTCGGGCAGAAAACAGTCACAAACCTCAATACACCCGGGTATACCTGAATTCGTGGGACTAGCCGAGCTCGAATAAAGTGTGTCGCCAGTGTATGTGCGTAGTACACTAGGCTGTTTATATTTTCTTTGCACATTGGCTGTTGCGGTGTATGCTGCTCCCGCGAGGGCGCCTTCCAGTGTAAAGAGATTCATCTTGTGAACCACGTGGGGTCCGTGGATATCGAGGTGGAGAAGGAGCCTGCAACAGATTCCCTCCCCAGAACCAACAAGAATATATCTTGTAAGTGGGGTTTTTTCCCATTTCTTGGTTAGGGCTTTGTGGTCTTCAATACTGCGCAATGGTGTGTCTTTGTTCTTTTGTAATGACAGAAACCACCTAGAATTGATTGTTTGAGGACTAATCATTCCAATCAGAACATCTGTTGGTGCAATTACTCATCTACCAGGACTGTTATTCCATCCAGGACTGTCTTTGGGATATGGTATTGTGGTCATAAAACTTTTAGCGCCGGGGACACTGCTTTTGTATATGTAAATATGGCATCCATGTTTAATCAATACATGAGTAACATAATTTTGAGCATGTCAACATGTCTGCTATCACGGATGTGTGCTGATGATTGGGCACATGTAATGTGTCACTAATGTGCGCATTACATAGCCTAATAGGTGTCCTTAATTATATGTACATGTTGACAAACAGTTTCAGATATTACCATAAAGCAGGCGTGCTCAATTCCAGTCCTTGGGGGCTGCAAACAGGCCAGGTTTTCAGGATATCCCTACTTCAGCACAGGTGGCTTAATTAGTGGCTCAGTATGACTGAGCCATTAATTGAGGCAGGTGTGCAGAAGGAGTGATATCCTGAAAAACTGACCTGTTTGCTGCCCTCCAGGACTGGAGTTGTGCAGGCCTGCCATACAGAATTACATTCCACAACTGAAATGTATCTTAACCTACAGGCATGTAAAAAAAATTCTATATATATATACACACACAGGTAAAACGAAGACAAGTCAAAAGTCTAAATTGTGGGCAACTATCTTCAGATCTGTGTCAGCATCAGGTGTGTTTAAAAGGACACCTGAGACTTGTAAAAAACGCTTCGGCGACATCAAACTCCGACTGAAGAGGAAGATGGCAAATGCTGGCAGACATGCATGTGGGACAGGAGGGGGTCCTCCCGCCTCCTTGAATCTCCATTCCTATGAGGAAAAGATGTATTCTATCATGAATCCACGACTGATTTTTGGGATTGGAGGCAACCGAGATATTGGGCCAGCTCTCTCTCATCTGACACCTGGTGAGTCAGATGCAATTACATCAATCTTTCTCAGGCCTGCACAACTCCAGTCCTCGAGGGCAGCAAACAGGCCAGGTTTTCAGGTTATCACTACTTCAGCACAGCTGGCTCAATTAGTGGCTCAGTATGACAGAGCCACTAATTGAACCAGCTATGCAGAAGTAGGGATATCCAGAAAATCTGGGCTCTTTGCGGCCCTCGAGGACTGGAGTTGTGCTGGCCTGCTTTAAGTCATCAGTAGTGTTCATTGCAAGAACTTATACATACATTAAACTACAATCATCTGTTTTGATGGAAAAGAGAAACTATACTACAACCAAGCGCTCAACCTATTGTGAAAAATTGTGTGCAATAGATTATAGTGAACAACAAATATTAAATAAAATAAATTAAATAAAAGTGTGACAATTGGTGTATCCAAACTGTAAAAGGATAACCACTAAGCTCAATAGTTCACAAACCACCAGATTAGGGGAGGGTATGGGAATGGGCTGCCTAGGACTATAAACAAGCTATTCCATATAGCTATAACAAGTATTAGTACAGAGAGCAAAGTCCTTGGCGCACTATCAAGTGCGTGAACCTGATATAATAGTCCTGCTTTTGGAGAACTAGTTCGTAAATGTCCACAGTCTGTCCTCCTGATTTCCTTCCGATATTCAAATATCTGTAATCAAAGAGAACAGGAGACCATTGCGCAGTATCTCATGTGTATCGAAACCTCATCCACACAGCTGCTAGATACTTACATCTAGATGGGTAAATGCAGGCCTTGAAAGGTATCTTTAAACCGGAGGTCTGTGTCTCTCGTGGGGTTGTCTTGGGTTCCCCACTGGTGATGCTCCCGCTCCACAGATGGCCAATTCGCCCAATGGTACACAAGAGATAAAATGCCAGATAGTGTGGTACAGTACAATTTAATAAAAACTATAAAAAGATCAACATTTGATGCACTCACATACTAGATGATCTTACTGCACGATTTACAATGTGCCGTCCGCAAGCATGAGGGGCTGAACCGTGGTGTGTGTGTGGAGGCTGGATCCCGCGTGTGTCTCTTCCTCGCGGCCGCAATTCGGAGCGCCAGGTCCACCTCAGATGACGTCACCGCCCACAGCAACCTCCTCAGCTGGTACTGGCAAGTAGCAATGTGTGCTATTAAGCTCCACCCTACGCGCGTTTCGTGACTGCTGACGTCACTTCCTCAGGGGTATGGAGCTTTGGTGCTGTAGGGTGCTATTTGAGCACAACTGATTGGCCCAAACTTGACCCTGATAGGATAATTACTCCTGGAGGGGTGTTGGGCTAATTGACTAGAGTGCTGATGTTAACATTGCAAGCTCCTGTGATTCATAGCAGTTGTATCGCAAAATTACTATAATAAGATTATAACACAACATATCCTGAAATACAATCTTCACACAGTGCTGCATATAGTATACAAAAATCACAAATAATACAATTAATAAACTTTGATATATTAAAATAAATATATAAAACATTGGTGTCTGGGACCATTATTACAATACTATTTAATAATTAATTACATATACTATAATAAACTCTATTTAAAAATGATGAAACTACAGAAAGTACCCATAGAATGTATATGGGACAAAAAGAACAGAGGACTCAGAGAAAATTTATGATATTGGCTCACAGAATTTTTAATGTTTGATATCCAATCAGCTATCCCTCAAAAAGGATGCCAGGTCAAACTCGATGTTTAGACCTTTTGGAGTTAATGTTTTTAGGGTGTATATCCAATAGCTTTCTCGCCGGGATATTAGATTGATTTTATCTCCCCCTCTCCAATTTTGTTTGGGACAATCTATACCCTTGCAGACCAATCCCTCTGGGTTTTGGTTATGTTTTATTTTAAAGTGATTCGAGACACTATGTGTCTCGAGACCCCTTTTAATATTGTAGACGTGCTCCACAAAGCGTCTATTTAACGGTCTACCTGTTCGCCCTACATATTGTAGCCCATAGGGGCATTCTAACAGGTAGACCGTAAAATAACTTTTACAATTTATAAAAGACATGATTGGAAATACAGCACCTGTTGTATTGGATTTCAATTCCCTACATTTGGTGCTGTATTTACAGCCAATACATTTCCCACACGTGAAGAACCCATTTAGTTCCCTTAGCCATGTTGTATTGGATTTTTTTGCTACATCGAATGGACAGCTTGGAGAGAGTTGCAGTTTGAGGTTATTTTCCCTTTTAAATACTATTTGTGGACTTTTTGGTAAAATAGTGTTTAATCTTAGGTCTCCCTGTAGGATTCCCCAATGTTTTTTAATTATTTAGGTAATTTTCGGAGCCATGGCATTATATTTGGTGATACATGGAATAAACTCACCTTCTTTGGATGTCTTTTTATTTTTATTCGAATCCATCCCTATTAAATCCTCCCTTGGGATATTCTTTACAGATTCCAATGCCCTTGTTACCTTGGTGTAATTATATTCCCTATTCATAAATTTATCCCTTAGTTCTTCTGCCTGTATATTAAATTCCCCAGTCTTCGAGCAATTACGTTTGGTTCTTAAAAATTGACCATTGGGTATATTGTTTATCCATCTTGTATTATGATGACTTGATGCCAACAAATAAGTGTTGGCATCTACCTTCTTATAGAAGGTTTTAGTCTCGATGGATCCTTCCTCTATATATAGGGTTAGGTCTAGGAAGTCTATGGTTTGGGGGCTAGTACTAAAGGTAAATTTTAAGTTTAATTGATTTTGGTTAAGGTACTGTTGGAATTTAAGTAAATCCTCCTCGCTTCCCCCCCAGATACACAACACGTCGTCAATGTAGCGTTTCCACAGCACCAGGTACTCCCCAAATGGGTTGTGGGATAGGATATTGTCCTCTTCCCACATACCCATAAAGATGTTGGCATAACTAGAGGTGAAAAAAGGGGGTCCTCTGGCGCGTTGCTCTGCTTGTGGCTCCACGGCGTTTAAAGCATGTAAAATAAAGGAGAGAAGAGAGGGGACCACAGTAAGGGACCAACACAGTGGTTATACACAGCTCTTCGTTTGAATAAGGGGGGGGAGTGGGGGTGGTTAGAAGATCAGTGGAGGTTGAAAGATAATGCTGTATGAGAGGAGACACACTCACATCAAATGTCTGATATCTGAGCTGTTGTACTCTTCTCTTTATGTGACTGTATTTGTTGAGGGTGAGGAAAAGCCTCCTGGTATCCTCCTTAGCAAAAAATAGAAGGGAAAAAAATAGTGCAATAAAATTTATTAACAGTTGAAAAAAAGAGATTTAACACTTACAAGCGGCCGATAATTTCAAGCATAGAGAGGAGATGCTGCCAGACTCCACAACACGTCCCTTCCTGGGTTGGGGTGGTTTGTCCTGGCTGTTTCCCTGTTGGCAGATGATTGCTGTGTTGGTCTTCACTGTAGGTGGCTGTGCTGAGAATTTCCAAAAGCCCGTGCACAGGCTATGTCCTCCTCAAGCCGCCTACCCCTCAGCATACACAGATTCCAGCTCCCTGCTCCGTTGCGCGTGCACATGTGCAGACGGCGGGTGGCTGAGCCAGATAGAGCAGGGGAATCAAATCCTCACTATGGTGGCTTGCAGTGGACAAAAAACGTCAAACGCGTTTCGCCAATGCTTCCTCAGTGACGTGTACAAGCACAAGGTAACAGCAGTCTTATATATCCTGTAGATTCGTCAAATTAACTCCAAGGGTGCTGGTTTTACTCATGCCACAGGTATAGGTTCTTAAACTCAATTAAACATACTTTATACACTTATTAAGGTGTAGAAAATAGTGACATAATTAAATTGTATAATGGTTGGCTGCTAGTGTAGAAAAATGGAAACAGCTATAGTGAAAAAGAGAAACTATACTACAACCAAGCGCTCAACCTATTGTGAAAAATTGTGTGCAATAGATTATAGTGAACAACAAATATTAAATAAAATAAATTAAATAAAAGTGTGACAATTGGTGTATCCAAACTGTAAAAGGATCAATTTAATAAAAACTATAAAAAGATCAACATTTGATGCACTCACATGCTAGATGATCTTACTGCACGATTTACAATGAGCCGTCCGCAAGCATGAGGGGCTGAACCGTGGTGTGTGTGGAGGCTGGATCCCGCGTGTGTCTCTTCCTCGCGGCCGCAATTCGGTGCGCCAGGTCCACCTCAGATGACGTCACCGCCCACAGCAACCTCCTCAGCTGGTACTGGCACGTAGCAATGCGTGCAATTAAGCTCCACCCTACGCGCGTTTCGTGACTGCTGACGTCACTTCCTCAGGGATAATGGAGCTTTGGTGCTGTAGGGTGCTATTTGAGCACAACTGATTGGCCCAAACTTGACCCTGATAGGATAATTACTCCTGGAGGGGTGTTGGGCTAGTACCAGCTGAGGAGGTTGCTGTGGGCGGTGACGTCATCTGAGGTGGACCTGGCGCTCCGAATTGCGGCCACGAGGAAGAGACACATGCGGGATCCAGCCTCCTCACACACCATGGTTCAGCCCCTCATGCTTGCGGACGGCACATTGTAAATCGTGCAGTAAGATCATCTAGCATGTGAGTGCTTCAAATGTTGATCTTTTTATAGTTTTTATTAAATTGTACTGTACCACACTATCTGGCATTTTATCTCTTGTGTACCATTGGGCGAATTGGCCATCTGTGGAGCGGGAGCATCACCAGTGGGGAACCCAAGACAACCCCACACTAGCAGCCAACCATTATACAATTTAATTATGTCACTATTTTCTATACTATTTTGGCCCAAGCTTGGGTACAGGCTCAACCTCATCCACTGGCCCAAGCTTGGGGACAGGCACAATGGATGCTAACATCACTAATAGATATAGTTATTTAGTATTAACAGTGTAAAATAGTTTATTCTAAACCCACCATCTCTCGGAAACAGGGGTGGCTTTTGGTCAGTTTATGAATCTGGTATGCGTATGTCTGTGAATGCAAATATCAGAAGACAGACAATTGTCGGCCACAACTACCAGGATATAGGTGGCCGCTGCGGTGACTTAAATGTTCAGCCAAATTGCTATTCTTTTCAACCGGAGTTGCCCAACCAATACCAGCAACCTAACGGAGCAAGTTATTAAGATAACATGCATAATTCAGAGTTTGCACCACCACCTGAAATGGCACAAAGTTACCATCTGTATCCGCCTCAGTACATTCAACAGCATTCCAACTGGTATGGAGTCAGCTACAACCCTACCCAGCTGTACACATGGAACAAGGAATTGATTGACTACAGCGGCAACCTCGCAAACACCCCTTCTATGCTTGTGCCGAATCTGACTGCAATATAATGCAGGTAACTAACTGTAGTCCTTTCTAAAATCTGTGAATCGCTTATTCCCGAATGACACGCATATGCGTTCCATTCAGGGCGCATGCGCGTACCATACGGGATTTTTTTTTTTTTTTAAATACATTAACGTGTTTTTTTTACCTTTTTCGCCTTCTGATTTTCTAAACAGATCGCGGTTTGAAGATCACAATATGCCGGAACACATTTCAAAAACAAAGTAAGCTTTACTGAACGATATACGTGACAAATGTTAGAAAGTGTTGTGCAATGGCGAGTGAAATAACAGATATTCATGCGCAGCCCTTAAATGTAAGGCCACTACGGGTCCACCCCCTATGTGTAAAAATAATCCATTAGCACCATTAAATGTATGTTATGTGCATAATTGCACTACATAGATTACAAATGTGTATTTAGCATATCTCAACATTATAATGTTTGATCCTGCTTTAACACTTATTTAAATATCATTAAAGGCAACAGTTTAGTCGCCAACTTTTCTACTTATGCAGAATAGTTATTATTGTTTAGCATTCTGTATATAACATTTTTTGTGATAGCATGTGGCAAAACAGAAGCTTGTGTACTACATGCATTTGTACCATGTTACGTGTATTTGTCTAACAAAACCAACATGCATTATATAGATCTCTCTATCATAAAAAAAAGAAACAAAACGTTTTTTTATTAAGGTGTACTGTAATATCACGTCATGATTCACGTGTAATACAGTTACAGTAGAAAAACACGTGTTTAGATGAATCATTAATGTTTCATTTAAGCTGTACATTGCTGTAATTAATATTACATATCTACTTCTTTCACAGATGTGAACATCTCCGTTCCAGACAGAAGATAATGTGAATGGATGTATCCAAACACCGACCAACTGCGACCTTTTATTTCATGTCCAAAACCAGCACATGGGCCCTGATGCTATGACACAATGAACCAGTTGAACCTGAAAAATGTTATTTAGAAAATAAAACTAATCTTCCATGATATACACTGGGAGAACCTTTATTAGCGAGCTCGGAATAGTTCACCACGAAATTCGGGTATACTCGGTGTGTTTTGGGTGTATTGAGGTTGGATCTGGTTTTCTGCCGGAGTGCATGGGGTTTTCACAGGCAGGGGATGTAAGCATTTATTCCCGCCGGCTGCATACTGCACAGTATATATATACTACTGCATTTACAATTCATGAATTTCGCCATTGGTAGACACGCGAAGCATGACAGCATATTACATTCCTAATCATATCATTTAAAGATCAAGCCGCCGTCAGCCAGGCAGAAACCCAGGATGGGAAGGCAAACGCAACGGGGCTTGTCAGCAGGTGAGGAGCGGCGCATTCAGGTATCTGCCAGGTACATACTGGGTATTTGCTCGAATAAAGTGTGTCGGTGCAGTAGATTATGTGAAATAATATAGAAATGTTTGCTTTTTCTATATTTTTTTTTATATATGTGTAAACATTACAATAAAAATAATTAATAATTTTAGTGTTATTGCAACATTTTTGTCAATGTCATGCTGATGACACTTTCACATGACTCTACTACAATATTTGTAATCTGTCGTGTTAAGGAATACACATTTAAGGAGACTGTCATTGTAATGTATAGCTTAAATTAGAATCTACACTACTGTCAAAACACACAAATAAATAACAAATTTGGCTGATTGGCTCTAGTAGACCATGTGACAGAGGCTTGGGGGAGAATGGATGTGACGTGATGTAAGCCTGTCACATGTTACTAGAGCCAATCAGAGTTGGGATGGAGTTCCCACGCTCTGATTGGCTACCGTACCATGTGTCGCCGGACATCTTTCTTTTCATGACGTCATCTTAAAGGCAATTGAAGCACAGACATTCTAATTGGCTTTGCTTTCATTGCCTTTAAATGACGTCATTTTAATTGATATTTTTCGGCCAAATCACATGTTTGTCACAGCCCAATCAGGAGCGTGGGAAACATTTGACCCAAATGTGACGTCATAGGCCTATAAAAGGCTATGTCGCCTCATTTTGAAGCCAGTCGCAGAGGAGGAATGACCTCCCCTCCTAAGAAGAAAAGAAGTGCGTGGCGGAAGAACACGGAAGAAGATGGAAAATGCCGGAAAAGACCCCAAAGAAGAAAAGAAGACCCCAAGACACACGGGAACTATTACAAATAGAAGAAAGAAGACACACATGTGGATTGTAAGGGTTTATTCTTTAATGGTTACCTGTGGATTGGTTGCAGTGGTTCCGTGTCGCATGGATTTATGTGAGTGGGCATCTAATGGTAAGTCAACAAAATAATCATGTTTTTTGTGTCAATTTTACAGGTGTTTTTTATTTTGGATTCTTGTCTTTTATTTTTTCAGTAGCATTTTATGGCCGTGAATGTATATATGTATATACATACATTCACGGACACTGAATGGGTATATTGTATGTGATTTTCGTATGTAAATGCATTGTTTTTTAATGCTCTATTATTGCCCCTGTATGTAATGTATATCTATCTATATGGATAGACATACAGGGATAATAATTGATTTTTTAGCAAATGTTTAGGTTATTTACATGTACACTGGCGACACACTTTATTCGAGCTCGGCTAGTCCCACGAATTCGGGTATACCCGGGTGTATTGAGGTTTGTGACTGTTTTCTGCCCGAGTGCATTGAAGTATTTTCCAGGCAGGGATTGAAGCACTTTATTCCCGCTGGCTGCAATACTGCACAGTATATATATATATATATACTGCATTACAATTCATGAATTTATGCCATCTGGTA
>WSYH01006247.1:0-13932 GCA_036426205.1 Ascaphus truei
TCACATCTCTCACATCCCTGCACTCTCTCACATCTCTGCACTCTTTCACATCTCTCACATCCCTGCACTCTCTCACATCTCTGCACTCTTTCACATCTCTCACATCCCTGCACTCTCTCACATCCCTGCACTCTGTCACATTGCTCACATCTCTCATATCGCTCACATCTCTCACATCCCTGCACTCTCTCACGTCTCCTTTCTCTCACATCCCTCACATCCCTGCACTCTCTCACATCCCTGCACTCTCTCACATCTCTCACATCACTGCACTCACTCACATCCTTGCACTCTTTCACATCACTCACATCTCTCATACCCCTGCACTCTCTCACATCCCTGCACTCTCTCATATCTCTCAACTCTCTCCCCTTTTAACATGCAGTTGCGACACCTACAGTATTCCCAAGAACAACACCCCTGACCACACTAACCCATCTAAGTACTGCCCTTGCACCCGTCCGGTGCAAATGTGTTTTTAGAATGGTAGGAGAGAGAATTAGATTTATGGAGGAGCTAGTTAAATGGACGGGGTATATACCATTTAAGGATTAGATACATAGATGATGTCTTATTTTTATTTGAAGGCGACATCAATAAACACCATCATTTTATAGAGGTTCTGAATGACAATCAGCTAAACATCAAACTAACATCTAACAATTCAACAGATACCCTCTCCTTTCTGGACCTCAGGATCCAGGTCTCATCTGAAGGAAAGCTTGAGACTGGTGTCTTTAGGAAAATCACTGCTACGAGCAGTTTGTTACACTTTGAAAGTTGCCACCCCATATCTTCCGTGTGCATCAAATGTATGTCTTGAAGCCATTAATCGACACAAAGGACTTTACGTTTAAGAGCAAAAGGAACAAGATCAAATGTTTACAGATACAGTAGAAGATGCCTTAAGCAGGCATATATATGGGCTTCAAAGAGCAACTGTGATTCCCTTTGGGCCTGAAACAGAGTCACCTACCTACCTACCTATCTATCTACCTACCTACCTACCTATCTATCCCAATGGGGTGCTATTCGCTCTATTCTACAAAACACTGGGGAGTTTTATCAAGTGATGATGATCTATTGAAGGTATTGGGATCACATGCTAAAATGACAGCTAGAAGTTCTTCCAATCTTTGAGACCAACTGGTACATAGCCACTATAGCAGAACCCCAGTAAGACAAGATAAAACGAAGGGGTCTTCTCTGTGTGGCTCGTGCAAATGCTGTAACTTTATGTCACCTGCAAAAAGTTTTTGGAATAGTGCTCATAATAAAGAATTCACTATCAAGGAATTTATTAACTGCCGCCAGCGGGGTAACATGAGGGGGTAACATATGCATTATCATGCCCCTGCAATTTGATGTATGTGGGTATGACCACAAGGAAATTGCACATTTTGGAACATGGATATAATATCTGTAATAACGCAAAGGATATATCTCGTGCTAAAAAACTCACAAGCTTTGTCAGACACAGCTCACCAAAGGTCTGTTTAATCAGTGCTAAAAGCCTGGGGTGTCCAAAGACTATATCTGGGTATGCAGGGTGGCAATCTTGAACAATGCCTTTTGAGACTGGAGGCAAGGTGGACTTTTTATTTAGAGACAGTCACCCCCAAAGGTTTAAAGGAGGAGCGAGTCTTCTGTGCCTTTAATTGATACTTTTGTATGGTATTTAATCTGCACCTGGTAGTGTGCACATGGTTCTTTGCTTGTATTAACTTCATTTTGTGTTTCTCTGTTGCCATTTTTGGGATTGTGTCATAATGCTGAGGGTATTACAATATGGCAGACACACTGTGTTAATCATGTCCCTGATGAAGCCACAGGCGAAACGCGCATCGTATGACATCGTCAGGAGTCATCTTTGAGCCTGAGGAAGCCGAAGTCTCGGCGAAACGCGTAGCTCTTCCTAGTTGGACGTCTTTTGACCCGCAGAGGCTCCCGTAGAGGTTGCGAGCAGCCGCACGCATTTACCACACTTCCTTGCTCTCCGGACACGGCGGCAAGGATTCTTGTTGCAGGGCTCACGACTACATTACGGGTGCTGATCTGGTAGTTTTGTATATGTGAGTGTTTTGTTCATCTACACTAATAAATGTGTTGATCTGATTTTAAACACTTGCTTCATCATCTTTGTACCACACCACACGGGAGTCAATGGGAAGCATGGCGCAGTGAAGATTCCACTTGTGAGAAGATTGATTGCCAGAACAAAAAACAACAAATACAGCTCACTAAAGTAATGATATGATTGAATATATGGGTGTGCCAAGAACGCCTAGTATGGCGTCGGGTGCAATTGATGAGCTGATAATTACAATATCACACAACAGTGGGCAAGTGAAAGTATATTAGTACCCCCACTTGTCAACTAGAAGCTCATTTGACAAGAGCACTCCTGGGCGGTTAAAACTTAGCATTTATTTTGGCATATTTAAAATAGGTTCTACACACAGTATTATAGTAATGGACATACAATGTACTTATACAGGGAGGGAGCAAGGAGAGGATGTGGGCTAAGGTGTATAACACTATAGTTTGTGCCTAATTAAGCAAACAAACCTAATAACCACCAATTGTAGCCTATAGATATAGAACATAGGATCTCTGATTCTCAGCTGCTGTAGTGACCCTGATCACCGAGCCTCAGTAGGTGTGTTGTGCGTCATGTGGCATAGCATACCGATCAAACCAACCTGTATTGTTATAATAAGCACACAACAGTGTATACCAATTAGATGGACTGCCACTTTAACTCCAGAATCCCAATTATCACTGCTTGTGCAACACAATGACAGGTTGGTGGTACGTGGATTGAATCTACACCCAATGACGTTGACAAACACAGCACACAGGTAAGGGATCAATATACAAAATAAAAATCCTAGAATCAGCAAATACTAAACACTCTGCTAGTATGTGATAAGCAACATATAAATAATGCAGTGGTAAGTGGACATGCCGTCCAAGTATAATCAATGCTGTTGATTTGGTTTACTTAGATTTTGCAAAGGCTTTTGATACGGTTCCACACAAGAGGTTGGTGTACAAAATAAAGCAAATTGGGCTCAGTAAAAATATTTGCACTTGATTGAAAACTGGTTAAAGGACAGACAACAGAGGGTTGTCATAAATGGAACTTTTTCAGGTTGGCTAAGGTCGTGAGTGGAGTACCACAGGGATCGGTACTGGGACCCCTGCTTTTTAACTTGTTTATTAATGACCTTGAGGTTGGGATCGAGAGCAAAGTCTCCATCTTTGCTGATGATACTAAATTGTGTAAGGTAATAGAATCAGAGCAGTATGTAATTTCTCTCCACAAGGACTTGGAGAGACTGGAAACGTGGGCAGGTAAATGGCAGATGAGGTTTAATACAGATAAATGTAAGTTTATGGATTTGGGAAACAAGAATAAACAGGCGACTTACAAATGACATAGGGATATATTAGGTGAATTGTTTTGTTTGCCTTCCTCTGGATCAATATTCTGTAAGTATGAATATAGCATAAAGTATCTGTCGTCTAAATTTAGCATCTTTGAGCATTCTATACCTACCTTGTTGGGTTGTTTTTTCTTCAGCAATACCACCTTACTACTACCCTGTCTCCCCCCTGCTTTTTGCCTCGTTTTGAACGGTATGTACAGTATCCTTTCTCATGCTTTCTTTCCTCTGCCCCTCTGCTCTTCTGGGTTCTTCAATCAAGTTTTTGCAGCGTTCTCTCAACTGAAACAGCACTAACCAGAGTAGTAAATTACTCCCACATTGCGTAAACCTAGGGACATTACTCTCTTCTAATTCTACTCAACCTGTCTGTGTGGTATTTGATACTGTTGACCATCCAAGATCATCCAAGCCCTCTCCTGGCTTCCTTCCCATCTATCTCATTGTTCCTTTAGTGTATCTATTGCTAACTCCTCTTCTTCTTCTGTTTATTTATATGTTGGGATATCTCTTGGCTCGGTTCTGGCACCTCTCCTCTTTTCTCTCTATATACTCTAGCTTGGTGACTTTTTAAGTTATTTGACTACAAGTATCCCCCCTTTGCAGATGACACACACATGTATCTGAATCTCACATCTGCAGTACATTCTCAGGTCTCCAACTGTCTCTTCCTGTATCTGTGACTTCAACTTAATACAGTATGTCAAAGACTGATCTGCTCATAATCCCACCCAAATCAAACCAGTAACTCTCCACTCCACCCAGTCCCCCAGTCCCATTGTTTAGGTGTCATACGTGACTCTTCTCTTTTGTTTGTTTCGTAATGCATGTTCTCATTCTCTCCCATCTGGACTGCTGCAACCTTCCCCTTTCTGGGCTCTCTGCAATATAGATCTCTACCGTCTCAATCTATTCAAATGCTGCTGCGAGGATAACCTCGCTCTGCTTCTCTGGGAACTCTCTGTTGGCTCACTATTAAAATCTGCATTTACTAAAAAGTTATTCTTCTCTCCTTCAACGGTCTCCAGTCCTTTGTCCATCATTATCTCTAAGCTTTCATCTCTCGCTATAACCCTGTCTGCTCAGGTTTGTCTTCTCTCTATCCTCCGTGTCACTACAGCTTTCTCATGCCTACAACCCGTATCACAGGCTTCCCCTACCTCTGGAACTAATGCTGTCTCAATGTCCACCAAGCACCTTCTCTCTCTAACTTCAAAACCCATCTGAAAACTCTCCTCATGGTGTTTAAGTAGTCCTGGGTAACTACTCACTCAACTACAGTATGCTTTTATAAACATAGGTACTCAGTTACTCCTACAGGTCACATTGGTCTCCCAACATACTGACTAGATTGCTAGTTCTTTGGGGTTGGGACTCATTTCTTCCAATTTTACCTTCATGTCTCAAGTCACTTATCCCACCTGTATTATTATATTCCATGTATTGTAATGTTTATACAAATTGTAAAGAGAAAAAATAACAAACCTCGACATGATTTTCTTCCCCCTTTGTTTTTGCACCAATATCATATTCGGTGTTTGGGCAGTGAGCCCAATAAATGATTCTTGAGGGTTAATGTGTGTTCCAAATTGTATTGATGCCATCACTGAACTCCAGCACCTATTTAACAGAATTTATTTTAAATATAATTCAATATTAACAGAAATGTTATTTGAAGACTCTGTTACTTGACTTCAATATCATCAGTTTACTGCGCAGAAGTTTTGGCTGCTTCAGTGCCATTGTTATACTGCTGCGGCACAGTTTATTCGAGCATTTGCCCGTTCTGTGCCGCAGCAGTAGCCTGGCGCGCGCCCGAGTGTGACGGGCGCGCGCCGAAGCAGCGGAAGAGCGCCCTCCGATCGGGGCGCTCTCCCTACCGCTGCCGGGTCCGCCGGGTCCCCCGGAACCCCCTGCCGCTGTCCCGCGATCGCGGGACACCAGGGCTCCCTCGGGGAGCCCCTGGACACGCGTGCAGGGGGCGCACGCTCCCGATGACGCGTGACCGCGCGTCTATGACGCGCGGCACGCCGAGGGGCGGCCACTAGCAAGCCGGGAGATTTCCCGGCTTGCGGTACCGACCACACTTCAATAAAGTGTGTCGGTAGTGTATGAAGAGTGGCTTATGGAAGACAGAACTGATTCAAGCATGTTAAAGATTTATTACAATTAAATAGAAGATGAATGTTAGGTACATGCAGAAAAATACAAAAAAATCGCAAACGATGCACTGTCTGGCTATTCATGGGCTTTACCTGTCGCTTTTTCCTCTGCAATATTACAAAGATTGCCTTTTTCTCGGTTGCTCGTCTGCTAAAACTCTGACTCAGGCCCTCATTCTCTCCCATCTCGATTACTGTAACCTCCTGCTGTCCGGCCTTCCTGCCTCTCATCTGTCTCCCCTACAATCTATCCTAAACGCTGCTGCCAGAATCACTCTACTCTTTTCTAAATCTGTCTCCGCGTCTCCCCTGCTGAAATTTCTCTCTTGGCTTCCTATCAAATGCCGCATCTCACACTCCATTCTTCTCCTCACTTTCAAAGCTTTACACTCTTCTGCCCCTCCTTACATCTCAGCCCTAATTTCTCGCTATGCACCATCCCGACTCTGCGTTCTGCTCAAGGATGTCTTCTCTCTACCCCCTTTGTATCTAAAGCCCTCTTCCGCCTTAAACCTTTTTCACTGACTGCCCCACACCTCTGGAATGCCCTTCCCCTCAATACCCGACTAGCACCCTCTCTATCCATCTTTAAGACCCACCTTAAGACACACCTGCTTAACGAAGCATATGAGTAGCTCCGTGGCTGATACTATACACCTCATACATAAACCTTGGCTCCTTGCAGACACACTTACCAGAACACCCCCCTACTGTCTCTGTACGTTCTTCCTACCTACCAATTAGATTATAAGCTCCTCGGAGCAGGGACTCCTCTTCCTAAATGTTACTTTTATGTCTGAAGAACTTCATCCCGTTATGTGTTATTTATATTATTAGTTATTTATATGATTGTTGTGTGTATTAATGCTGTGACGCGCTATGTGCATTAATGGCGCTATATAAATAAAGACATACACACTTTTTTTTAGGGGATATGATAAATTATTATATTGTGGACATGACAATGTCAAAAGGAAGCAATCTTAATGAAATGAAGACACGGTATATAGATTGATAACGCTGTAACATTCTTAGCCTGGGATTACTAAGCTCTGACGCGGGGTATTGCTGTGTGAGTCCCAGTGTCAGGTTTAGTAAATCTTCCCCTTCTGAGCTTTCATATTCATATAGACAATGGCGGCTTTTTATCAAAGTCTTCTGGCTGTGAAACTGGGACGAGGGAGGTCCTTAAAACTGAACTTATCAAATAAATAATATCCCATTCTTTTCAGTAGAATGCTTTCCTTTAATAAATCCGGTGCAGTTTTTGTCCCTGTTGACGGTATATTTGCACCGTGAAGACCTTTGCATGCGCGGGAAGTTTGCGCCAAAATAAACTGTGACCTCCAAGTGAACTCAGAAGCACGCACTTCTTCAGGGTTAACAAAGATGTTATTAAATGACCGGGGGGCAGAAATAATGGCGGATGAGAGGGCATTTGTCATGGGGCAGTAGCCTAACTGTTGGCGTTGTTGAGAACTGGTTGTATTGAGTCTCTGGGAGTTCAGGCCTCGATCACACGTTTTCTCATCTGGATTCTTGAACATTATTTTCCTGAGGCAAATGCTGATATGTAAACGGACTTTTCTTATTCTCAAACCACCCAGCATTCAATAAAATGACTTCCAGGAATTAAACGTTGTTTCAAAGGAACATTTGGATAAAAGCATTAATAATGATTTCTGGCCTCTGGCCTCCCTCGTCTGAATTACACCACGTTTCACTGATATTTCTAGTATAACGTTGCAATTATCTTAATGCCTAATCTGCTTTGCCCTCTGTTTGTTCCAATAACTAGTGCCCATAGTAACAACTGCTGGCAAGTACAGAGCACACGGGGGGTTTCGTAGCTGAGTTTTAGTGACCATCTCAATTTAAGATTTGAACTAAAGTTAAAGCAAACCTTACAGTGCAGCCGGGGGGGGGGGGGGGGGGAACGGTGGAGCCTGTCCGTGGTCACTTTGTAAATTGGGAAATACGTAAATAAAGAGTCACTTTTTTTTTTTTTAAAGTAAAAAGCCAAGTACGGGAATCCTTACTTTTCTTTTAATGCTGATCATGGCTTGTATGGAAGAAAAAATGACTTTGCCATCCAGTAGTTAAAAGGGTATTCAAGGTTTCATACACAGATCCCAAGGCCGCGCCGGCCTCAGGGATCGCCGGGTATGTGAAAGAGCAGTCCCTCCTGTGAGCGAGGGGTTAAATCTAGGTGAATGATGTGGCTGCATTCATGCAAAACGCTTTATGATTAATTTAACCTTTATAGATTTATAAACACCTATTGCTGCCATTTGTATAAGGTGTGACACTATATCTTCTCGTTAACGGATGGATGAAATGCAAGTGGAGGGGCTGCAGAAAAACGTTAAAATGCCATTGCTAGAACTGTGGAAACGTCCAGTAATAGCCTCACGGTTAATGAGACCACACTTAGGGTAGGTTAAAAATATCATATATTGTGATAACCTAGCATTTTATGTGAAAATGTAGGTTCAAAACAGAAGCTTTAGTGCCAGTATCATATCATCAAAACCCCAAACCAGCCGTGCGAGACACAGGATACACAATCCTTCATACCAGCCGTGCGAGGCACAGGATACACAATCCTTCATACCAGCCGTGCGAGGCACAGGATAAACACATCCTTTCTACCAGCCGTGCGAGCAGACAGATACACACTCCCTTATACAAGCCGTGCCTAGGCACAGGATACACACTCCTTCATACCAGCCGTGCGAGGCACAGGATACACACTCCTTCATACCAGCCGTGCGAGGCACAGGATACACACTCCTTCATACCAGCCGTGCGAGGCACAGGATACACAATCCTTCATACCAGCCGTGCGAGGCACAGGATACACAATCCTTCATACCACCGTGCGGGTCACAGATACACATCCTTCATCACCAGCCGTGCGAGGCACAGGATACACACTCCTTCAAAGACCTGTGCGAGTCGCACAGGATACACCTCCTTCATACCAGCCGTGCGAGGCACAGGATACACACCCTGTCATACCAGCCTGCTGAGGCACAGGATACACACATCCTTCATACCAGCCTGCGAGGCACAGGATACACACTCCTTCATACCATCCGTGCGAGACAGTATACACCTCCTTCATACCAGCCGTGCGAGTACACAGGATCACACTCCTTCATACCAGCCGTGCGAGGCACATGATACACACTCCTTCATACCAGCCGTGCGAGGCACAGGATACACACTCCTTCATTTCTTCTAAATAACCTCAATATTTCCATTGGAAACAATGGTTGCAAATTCAGTAAAGTAGATTAAATCATGCAGGCAGTTATACAATTATTTAGTTATGTTGGGGTCCTCCACCAATAAATTACTACTGTGCATTGTACTGTATCTACTGTGCATCGTACTGTATCTACTGTGCATCGTACTGTATCTACTGTGCTTCGAACTGTATCTACTGTGCTTCGTACTGTATCTACTGTACATCATACTGTATCTACTGTGCATCGTACTGTATCTACTGTGCATCGTACTGTATCTACTGTGCATCATACTGTATCTACTGTGCATCATACTGTATCTACTGTGCATCATACTGTATCTACTGTGCATCGTACTGTATATACTGTGCATCATACTGTATCTACTGTGCATCATACTGTATCTACTGTGCATCGTACTGTATCTACTGAAATAACAAACCTCGCATGATTTTTCTTCCCCCTTTGTGTTTTGTGCACCAATACATATTCGGTGTTTGGGGCGAGTGAGCCAATAATGATTCTTGAGGGTGTAATTTGTGTTCCAAATTGTATTGTGCCTCACACTGAACTCCATACGCACCTATTTAACAAATTTATTTTCAATATAATTCAATATTAACAGAAATTTATTGAGACTTCGTTACTTTACTTCGACTTAATACATCAGTTTTACTGCGCAGAAGTTTTTGCTCTCAGTGGCCATTGATTATACTATCTGCTGCGGCACAGTTTAATTCGAGCTTTTGCCCGTTCTGTGCCGCAAGTAGCCCTGGGCGCGCCGCCCGAGTGTGACGGGCTCGCGCCGAACCGAAAGCGCCCTCCCGCTCGGGGCCGCTCTCCCTACAACTGCTGCCTGGGTCCTCCCGGGTCCCCCTGAACCCCCTCCCTGTCCCTCGCGCTCGTTCGACCCGGGCTTTCGCCCTCGTTCCCCTTTACACGCTGCCGTGGCTCCCGCTCCCGTGAACGCGTTACCGCTGCGTCTATGACGCGCGGCACTGCCTGATGTGCTCCACTAGCAAGCCTTGGAGTTATCCCTGGCTTGGCGTACCGTACCACACTTCAATAAAGTGTGTCGGTAGTGTATGAGAGTGGCTTATGGAAGACAGAACTGATTTCAAGCATGTGTAAAAGATTTATTACAATTAAATAGAATGAATGTTAGTGACCATGCAGAAAAAATACACAAAAAATCGCAAACATGCACGTCTGGGCTATTCATGGCTTTACCTGTCGTCTTTTTCCTCTCTGCAATATTACAAAATTGCCTTTTTCTCTGGTTCGTCGTCTGCTAAAACTCTGACTCAGGGCCCTCATTCTCTCCCATCTCTCGATTACTGTAACCTCCGCTGGTCCGGCCTTCCTGCCTCTCATCTTGTCTCCCCTACAATCTATCCTAAACGCTGCTGCCAGAATCACTCTACTCTTTTCTAAATCTGTCTCCGCGTCTCCCTGCTGAAATTTCTCTCTTGGCTTCCTATCAAATGCCGCATCTCACACTCCATTCTTCTCCTCACTTTTCAAAAGCTTTACACTATTCTGCCCTCCCCTTACATCTCAGCCCTAATTTCTCGCTATGCACCATCCCGACTCTGGCGTTCTGCTCAAGGATGTCTTCTCTCTACCCTCCTTTGTATCTAAAGCCCTCTTCCGCCTTAAACCTTTTTCACCTGACTGCCCCACCCCTCTGGAATGCCCTTCCCCTCAATACCCGACTAGCACCCTCTCTATCCATCTTTAAGACCCCTTAAGACAACACCTGCTTAACGAAGCATATGAGTAGCTTCCGTGGCTGATACTATACACCTCATACATAAACCTTGGCTCCTTGCAGACACACTTACCAGAACACCCCCCTACTGTCTCTGTACGTTCTTCCTACCTACCGTATAGATTATAAGCTCCTCGGAGCAGGGACTCCTCTTCCTAATGTACTTTTATGTCTGAAGAACTTCATCCCGTTATGTGTTATTTATATTATTAGTTTATTTATATGATTGTTTGTGTGTATTAGCTGTGACGCGCTATGTGTGCATTAAGGCGCTATATAAAAAAGACATACACACTTTTTTTAGGGGATATGATAAATTATTATATTGTTGGACATGACACATGTCAAAAGGAAGCAATCTTAATGAATGAAGACACGTGTATATAGATTGATAACGCTGTAACATTCTTAGCCTGGGATTACTAAGCTCTGACGCGCGGGTATTGCTGTGTGAGTCCCAGTGTCAGGTTTAGTAATCTTCCCCTTCGAGCTTTCATATTCATAGAGACAATGGCGGCTTTTTATCAAAGTCTTCTGGCTGTGAAACTGGGACGAGGGAGGTCCTTAAAACTGAACTTATCAAATAATAATATCCCATTCTTTCAGTAGAATGCTTTCCTTTAATAATCCGGTGCAGTTTTTGTTGTCCCTTTTGACGGTATATTTGCAACCGTGAAGACCTTTGCATGCGCGGGAAGTTTGCGCCAAAATAAACTGTGACCTCCAAGTGAACTCAGAAGCCCGCACTTCTTCAGGGTTAACAAAGATGTTATTAAATGACCGGGGGGCAGAAATAATGGCGGATAGAGGGGCATTTGTCATGGGGCAGTACCTAACTGTTGGCGTTGTTGAAACTGGTTGTATTGAGTCTCTGGGAGTTCAGGCCCTCGATCACACTTTTTCTCATCTGGATTCTTGAACATTATTTTCCTGAGGCAAATGCTGATATGTAAACGGACTTTTCTTATTCTCAAACCACCCAGCTTCAATAAAATGACTTCCAGAATTAAACGTTGTTTCAAAGGAACATTTGGATACAAAGCATTAATAAGATTTCTGGCCTCTGGCCTCCCCTCGTCTGAATTACACAACCACGTTTCACTGATATTTCTAGTATAACGTTGCAATTTATCTTAATGCCTAATCTGCTTTGCCCTCTGTTTGTTCCAATACTAGTGCCCATAGTAACAACTGCTGGCAATACAGAGCACACGGGGGGTTTCGTAGCTGATTTTAGTGACCATCTCAATTTAAGATTTGAACTAAAGTTAAAGCAAACCTTACAGTGCAGCCGGGGGGGGGGGGGGGGGGGGGGGGAACGTGGAGCCTGTCCGTGGTCCACTTTTGTAAATTGGGAAATACGTAAAATAGATCACTTTTTTTTTTTTTAAGTAAAAAGCCAAGTACGGGAATCCTTACTTTTCTTTTAATGCTGATCATGGCTTGTATGGAAGAAAAATGACTTTGCCATCCATCTAGTTAAAAGGGTATTCAAGTTTCATACACAGATCCCAAGGCCGCGCCGGCCCAGGGATCGCCGGGTATGTGAAAGAGCAGTCCCTCCTGTGAGCGAGGGTTAAATCTAGGTGAATGATGTGGCTGCATTCATGCAAACGCTTTATGATTATTAACCTTATAGATTTATAAACACCTATTGCTGGCCATTTGTATAAGGTGTGACACTATATCTTCTCGTTAAGCCGATGGATGAAATGCAGAGTGAGGGGCTGCAGAAAAACGTTAAAATGCCATTGCATAACTGTGGAAACGTCCAGTATAGCCTCACGTTTAATGAGACCACACTTAGGGTAGGAGGTTAAAAATATCATATATTGTGATAACCTAGCATTTTTATGTGAAATGTAGGTTCAAAACAGAAGCTTTAGTGCCAGTACTCATATATCAATCAAAACCCCAAACCAGCCGTCGAGACACGGATACACAATCCTTCATACCAGCCGTGCGAGGCACAGATACACAATCCTCATACCAGCCGTGCGAGGCACAGGATAATACAATCCTTTCTACCAGCCGTGCGAGGCACAGATACACACTCCTTATACAAGCCGTGCGAGGCACAGGATACACACTCCTTCATACCAGCCGTGCGAGGCACAGGATACACACTCCTTCATACAGCCGTGCGAGGCACAGGATACACACTCCTTCATACCAGCCGTCGAGGCACAGATACACATCCTCATACCAGCCGTGCGAGGCACAGGATACACAATCCTTCATACCAGCCGTGCGAGGCACAGATACACACTCCTTCATACCAGCCGTGCGAGGCACAGGATACACACTCCTTCATACCAGCCGTGCGAGGCACAGGATACACACTCCTTCATACCAGCCGTGCGAGGCACAGGATACACACTCCTTCATACCAGCCGTGCGAGGCACAGGATACACACTCCTTCATACCAGCCTGCGAGGCACAGGATACACACTCCTTCATACCAGCCGTTGCGAGGACAGATACACCTCCTTCATACCAGCCGTGCGAGTGCACAGGATCACACTCCTTCATACCACCCTGCGGCCATGTCACTCCCTTCATACAGCCGTGCGAGGCACAGATACACACTCCTTCATTTCTTCTAATACCTCAATATTTCCATTGGAAACAATGGTTGCAAATTCAGTAAAGTAGATTAAATCATGCAGGCATGTTATACAATTATTTAGTTATGTGGGGTCCTCCACCAATAACTTTACTACTGGTGCATTGTACTGGATCTACTGTGCATCGTACTGTATCTACTGTGGTGCATCGTACTGTATCTACTGTGCTTCGAACTGTATCTACTGTGCTTCGTACTGTATCTACTGTACATCATACTGTATCTACTGTGATCGTCGCTGTCATCTAATACTGTGCACGTACTGTACGATGCATCTACGTGTATCTACTGTGCATCATACTGTATCTACGGTTGCATGTCATGACTGTAATCTACTGTCTACTGTGCTCGTACTGTAATACTGTTCATCATACTGTGATCTACTGTGCATCATACTGTATCTACTGTGCATCGTACTGTATCTACTGTGCATCGTACTGCATCTACTGTGCATCGTACCTGCATCTACTGTGGGCATCATACTGTATCTCTGTGCATCTACTGTATATACTGTTCATCATACTGTATCTACTGTGCATCGTACTGTATATACTGTGCGCGTACTGTATATACTGTGCATCGTACTGTATATACTGTGCATCAACTGTATCTACTGTGGCATCGTACTGTAATCTACTGTGCATCGTACTGGCATTACTGGTGCAAATGTAC
>WSYH01006247.1:13951-34009 GCA_036426205.1 Ascaphus truei
GCATCGTACTGTATCTACTGTGCATCGTACTGTATCTACTGTGCATCATACTGTATCTACTGTGCATCGTACTGTATCTACTGTGCATCATACTGTATCTACTGTGCATCGTACTGTATCTACTGTGCATCGTACTGCATCTACTGTGCATCGTCCTGTATCTACTGTCGTTGATGACAAAGAAAACTATTAGAAAATAATGATTGTGTTCAGATCCGGGTGTTTCTTGCTACGGGTTTCTCTCTCTCGCTGCATTGGACGAACGTAACAAATAATCCATGCAGACTTTTCTAAACGTGTACGTGTGGATATTTTGCATTAACCTATGCCTGTGCTGTTATTTTAGGGAGAGCCCTGTCCTTGCCATTTGCAATAACATAAATTAAGGGATTATGTGGGGAGCTTGATAGGAAGCGGTTTGTACTTCTGTACAAATCAAAAGTGCGGCCAGTTCCCAGTGTTCTATGTGTGAGAAAGTAACAAGGCATCTCGGAGTCTATATATCAAGCCCCAAATGTGGGCATTTTGCCTCCAGATTAACGCTTAGAGAGTCATTATGTAGAACTAGAGGCGTTACCTCACCCAGATTTAACAACATGTATCAACATCTGCATCTTTCAGCATTGTATCTCATATTTTATTTTTGATGGTAATAAAAGCAGCGAGGTTCGCACGGCCCCCCAGATCTGCCGCGGGACGGGATTAACAGTCTCTTGTTTTTTATTCATTTCCTAAATAGCAAAGGCTCTCAGAACGCCATGTGCTAAAGAAATATAATTGCCCTGCAGGATTTGCTTAAAGCGTCTTCACGTTTTATTTTCTTAAAATATATGCACAGACCCCTAAATATGATGGGGGCGCTGCTTTGCTCAATGTGTTAGGTGGTGCTGTAGTGTAACATGCAGAATGTCTGGCTCAGTTTACAGGTTGTATAGATCACTGAACAAAAATCAATATAAGTGATTTCCTAATCAGAAACCCAAATTGTGGAGCATATAATGCATGCATTTTATTTTTTATTAATGTATATACATGTAGCCATGTCTTCTTTTTGGCTACTAAGCTACCCCGCCTAACACATAAGCCCTGGCACCAGCACAGGCAGTGTTAGGATTAATCCGGGGTTTCCTCTGCACTAAACAGCTTCCTTGAGTGACAGGAGAGAGGTGGGCCTAGGGTCTGTGTTCTGCCCAATCAGGGGCACAGACCTGGGACCCTCCCCCATGGTACTTAAGGGGCAACACCAGCCAAATTTAGTCTGTTCTCTCCCATGAGAGAGTGAGTTGCAGGGAGTGTGGAGTCGGGGCTCCGATTACACTTCCATCCCCTCACTTAGGGGAGTGGGACAGCAACTCCTCATCCCACCAGGGACACATGGGGCCTCAAGCCTCCTGGGTTTCTTCCAGGGACCAGGAACAGAATTGAATCAGTTATATACTGTATTCTGAGTGTGAAAAATAAAGTGTTCTGTTCTTTTATATACCCTGCCTGAGAGTGCAATTAATCAGGGGGGGGGGTTGGGGTTTGTAGAATAGAGTTCTCCTACAGGGATTGTCTCCAGCACGCCTGGAGCCTGCAAGAGATGGAGGCGCAGCACCAGTGAGAAAGCACCATCCATCACCCCAAAAGCCTGTCCTGTCTTCCCCACTAGCAACGGCGGAGACTCAGCACTTCTGTGAGCCAGCAGGTAACCAGCACATGACGCCCTGTAATAGCGCAGGTAACCAGCACATGACGCCCTGTAATAGCGCAGGTAACCAGCACATGACACCCTGTAATAGCGCAGGTAACCAGCACATGACGCCCTGTAATAGCGCAGGTAACCAGCACATGACGCCCTGTAATAGCGCGATCTCCCAGAGGGTCGGGGAAGACCTGTTACATACAGTTCTGTCACTGGATAGAATAAATGTTTAGGTAGATTACAGCAAACTATAATGTATGTAATGTGGGTTCTTACCACAAGAGGGAGACACATTTCACTTGCACTGTATTACTGTATATGTGAATACTGAGTTTATAAAGTAACACACGTCCTTGGGTTAGAGTAGGAAGGGATACAGTATAGGATTCATAGTGCATAGAAGTTACTATGCAATTCAGTATTTTGTTTTCATTTGTTAATTATTAACATGGTTCCGCGGTTTGCAATCTTATAAGAACTGCTGAACCTTCAATCATTTCTACTGGTCTAGAACAAACCCCAACTTATACCTCAAAAGTAGTATCATTTCTATAGGTAACCCCATAGGGGATATTGCTTTTCTAAAATGCTCCTTCTGTTTTCCCGATTAATCAAGGACATCCTTTTTTCTCAGAGAAACTGCATTGAAAACTGAAACTGGAAATCCACCCTTTGCTAAGCCTTCAGACGAAATCCAGTAACAACATATTTTTGTCCTTGGAATAACACACCTGAATTTAAAATTACGCTTTTAATTCTTTATTAACACTGGAAAATGGAACTAAAAGCAATTATTGAATAACACTGTACACATCTGACATCATTCACCACAATGACTGCTAAAGAGAGCTTAATGCTTGTGAGCAGAACCGTTTCATCCAGATGCGATCAAAAGTGAATCAATGAAAGTCAAATACCAAACCGGATTCTGCTTGTGAGGCACAAAGAGAAATTAAAGGGTTAGTGTTTGAAAACATGGGTATCCTGCCCAAATGCTATGTGCTTCTATGTGCAACAGACCTATATTTCCTCTAGCGAATGTTTCCCTCACATTTAATACAACTCAACTTCTACATTGCTGGGAAAGCCTGAAATATATTGTCATTTCATTTATCACTTGCCCCTCCAGCACTGGAAGAGTTAATGAAGATCTATTTTCAGCATTTGTCACTAGACAGCTTTTCAGCAGCACAAGCCAAAGTCACCCCGGTCTCCCAAAGTGAAAACACAAGTGCCACAGAATGGGACTGTCATCAGGACAGGAATCTTAGGGATTTCACTCTCATTATCCACCTGAAGGAGATGCCAGATTACAGAACCAGAGTGCTGGTGGTCACCACACCTGAGTATATCTACTGATAGGAAACAGATTAGTGTAACACAAACGTCAGATCCTCTGCCGTGCAGTACAAGTATATTTACTTCTTAACACACATCTAGAACACAGTATTTCAGAAATATTTCCTTACTGCTTCACACAGCAACACAGGCCCACGCACGGAATCGCTCATATACCTGCAGGGAAAAGCCTATTGTAAGGTGACAAGGGAAGAAAGAGCAGTGAGTGGTGTGTCCCTGAAGGATGTGATTTACTGTATTACATCTTCCTGAACATTTGCAATAAGGTGAGAAGAAGAAGAGACAACATGAAGTAAAACTACAGGTCCTCAACACCTCTAAGTTATTTTGAATAATGACTCTCTTCTCTTGTATTATTTTATATCAAGAACATTATTTTGTGTCCAGTGAGAGTTTGGTCTATAACTGCTCCATTTCTCTTTCTACAGAAGACAACTCTGGGTCAACTTTTTTTATAGGGTCCTGACCTCTGGGCACAATGATTATTGCTGACCCTACTGACTTCAGGAGCGGAGATGGGATGGGGAGGAAGCAACTTCGAGAGTCTCTTTTTGGGGTCTTGACAAAGTATACTTGGTTACCACATCCAACACATTGCTTGCCATTAGAACAGCCCAGATCTATACAGTAAAATAATTTCCCCTTCTGTTCCTCTTTTACAAACAAGATGTAAGCCAACCAAGACTATGCAGGCAGGCTCTCCTAGTCAGGGTAACGTCATGCAATGAGGTCATCTGCAAGGTGGTAATACCAAGTAATTAAGAATGACTTCCTGAGCTGCCAGAATGTTTTATTACCATTATTTTATAATCATTTCATAATTATTATGAAAGGGTATGGAAATAAAGTAGCTCTGATTAAAAAGACAAAGGTACCATTATGGAAATACTGTAGTTACCCTTTACAACTTCAATGTGAATACTTCCCGTGGGTTGTAGTGTATGATCAGAGTAACATATAATGTCAGCAGCATTTCTGGGCAATTAAAAGTGTCAACCCCACTTTCCTTAACATCTCGATAAAAAAATATCTCAAATTAAAAGTCCACTGACAAATGAATCCCTGGAAGGACAGAGTGTAAAAATAGTTCTAATAATACACAATTAACAACGATTTTACAGTCTCTCACTGTTTATATTCAATGGAGAAATAGGTCTCTTGCCACTTCTAGCATGCGTCAGTTTACAATAGCTTTGATCTCACGGCTCAGACACTACGTTGTAATTACTAAGGGCATTGTGAAAAGTGATGGCAAAATAATACTTTTTGTGCTGCATAGCAAAGTGAAGAAAACACACTCATCTAGTGCAAAGGGTACCGTGGGAGCATTTATTCCATATACCAGAGACGTTGGGTATACAGCGTGTCCGAGGAACAGAAAGTTCCCTTTCACAGGTTTGCCCCACGGGACCTCTTGCATGAGACGTTTGTTGTCACTTTGCTGCACTGTACAGTACACTTGGGGCAGTTTGTGGGGAACCTGTCTGAATAAAGACCACACAGAAACTATTTAAGATTACGCTGGATGTGGGAGGAGTGCAGGGAAAGTGCATATTCTTGGAAAAGAATAATTGTTCGATGAGCCCTTGGAAAGTCATTGGTGAATATATAAATATATATATATATATATATATATATATATATATATATATATATATACGCACACTCTAACGAAGATAGCCGTGGCACTCAAAAGACAATCAGTGAGTATAGGATAATACGTTGGCCGCGCTGATAGTGCCGGTGACAGCGCCGTCGCGCCAAAACAAATGCATTGAATCCATCGCGTGCGCTTTTAGTAAGAGCGGCGCGATGGCTTGGTCACGATCGCTGAAAGTCACTTCAATTTGATTTTTCCAGCGAGCGCAGCGAGACGTCGCTGTCGCCGTCACCAGCACTGTTAGCGCGGCCTTAGCTTGCAGCAGGGTGCGAGCGGTGGGGCCAGAATCGCCACCCAGCCCCAGGAAATACAGACGGAATAGAACAAAGTCCGCCGCAGTCGCTAGATTGTAGAAAAAATAACAATTTATTCCATCAAATGTAACAAACAAATAAAATAGGCAACGTTTCAGTCAAGCTAAACAAAGGACTCGAGTGTCTGAAACGTCGCCATTTTTATTTGTTTGTTACGTTTGATGGAATAAATTGTTATTTTTTCTACAATCTAGCGAGTGCCGTGAACTTAGTTCTCGTGTAGATATATCTATATATATAGATATAGATATACATATATCTATATATATATGATACGAACCAATCCAAAGACCAGTAAAGAGACAGCACACCGCACGGGGTTAATCCAAAAATCTATATTCACAACATGAAATACACGTAAGCCAACGTTTCGGTCCCACAGAGAGACCTCCTCAGGAAGGTCTCTCTGTGGGACCGAAACGTTGGCTTACGTGTATTTCATGTTGTGAATATAGATTTTTGGATTAACCCCGTGCGGTGTGCTGTCTCTTTACTGGTCTTTGGATTGGTTCGTATCATACTTATTTTCTATGGGACTAGCATCTGCTATTATAACCTTTTCTACTGCAGTGTGCTGACTGACCTTCATGTGTATCTATATATATAGATATATATATATATATACAGGGCTCGACAAATGCGGTCACCCAGGGCGACTGCATTGTGGCCGCCGACGACTGTTTACCTGCGGTGGCGTCTCCCGTTCTTCTCCATCTTGATCTTTAAAATCATGTTTTTTCTCATGCAGCACTATTCAAAATGGGCGTGCGGCGTCATACGTCACTACCCTGACACAAGAGAACTCTCTTCCCATGAGGGCTAAAGGCCATGTCTATACATACTGCGCTATATGTATGCACACAGCTGTCTCTTACACATACATATGTACAATGTAATTCTATCCCTATAGACCAATAGGGACCACATCGTATCCACACACATTTATAGTAATGCAACACCCTCTTACATTTCTACACCTACTCACACCATAGGAATACACTCCACACACACCTTTTGTAAAGCGCTGTATACACTGTGGGCACTTTATAAATGTATATTTACAAACATACAGTACACACACATACACACACACACACACACACACACACTCTTACATCACTAACATTCAGGGACCATTTAACACCTTAAGTCATAAATCGCATACTGCACAGGGGGGAGGGATAGGTTTCAGTCTGCATTCCAAGATGCACTGTTTAAGTTAAATCTTCGTTGCTTTATCCATTGTAACACCGCCGGAAGAAGAGATCAGTATCTCGAAAGCTGCACAAATAAAAGCATTTCGTTAGCCACAGAACGGTATCATCTATTCGTTTTTGTTTGTTAAGCTTGGCTAACATGGTACAGATACCTATACATACATACATACATACATACATACATACATACATACATACATACATACATACATTCATACACACACATATATATATATATATATATATATATGACTGGTCTTAAACAGGTCTGCAACCCTGCCTTTCACCATTATCACCTAACATACAGTACTTCCACTGCAGCAAGGGATTCTGGGAAATGACATGCAAATAAGGACAGTGTCACCTTTTGCCTGAAATCATTTTTATATGGAACCTTTATAAGCTAATGCTTGCTGTTAACACAGCTTTTAAGCACTGCATGAGAATCAGATGCAAAGTCAGAGAAACCATTCACAGACATGTTCCAACCTTAATGTGTCTCATCAGTGTGAGGCTGGTTGTACTGCTGGCTTTGCCGATTTTCAAAGCTGTAGGATTTACCATCACATTTTAAGTTAGTGTGGGTGAAAAAGGCAACAAGAAACCTCCACGTTAGCATATAGCAAATAAAAAGATCACTTGTGACCACATTTACACGTCTTAGACAGGTCTGCAACCCCGCCTTTCACAATTATCACCTAGCATACAGTGTTTCCACTGCAGTAAAGGATTCTGGGAAATGACATGCTAATGAACACACTGTGTCACCTTTTGCCTGAAAATCCATTTTTACATGGAGCCCTTATAACCTAATGCTTGCTGTTAACACAACTTTTTAGCACAGCATGGGATTACATGCAAATCCAGTGAGTCTGTCAGCAGCAGAACGGAGCGTGCGCTGCTCCCAGCATGAGGTTAACGTCTGCTGGGAACGACCTCCAGCTGTAATCAATTAGCCTGAGCTTCAGGGCTTAAAGGCAGCCTGAGCTCGCAGCCACTGTCTGACACTGAGGGCTGGGAGGAGCCTGTAAGGCCTGGTCCCCAGGGGCCACAGCTGCGTGTGACAGCGTGCGCGACGCACACAAGGCACAGCGCTCTATGGGGCAGGCCCCAGTCAGCGTGTGTGCGCACACAAGCCGCGATGTGCGACCGCCTTGGCTAAAAGACAAGATGTTTGGCGCGGTGGCCGAGCATTGGCCAATGAGGGCGAACCAGCCGTGTGACGTCATGGCCACGCCCCCACCGTGCCCCCGCCATGCCTCCCCATTGCGAGATGCCAGTAGTCCACCTGATCGCGCTGATGCCGGGTACGAGCGCTGCCAGGCACCCCGTTGCGCGCGTGACGCACGCCCTGGGGCCTTAGCCTGGAGTCCTGAGAGACAGCATGCTTCCCTTCGGACAATGCTCTGCGTACGACGTACGACGTTACTGTCCCTCTGCGTACGACGTTACTGTCCCTCTGCGTACGGCGTTACTGTCCCTCTGCGTACGACGTTACTGTCCCTCTGCGTATGACTGCGCTGTTACTGCGCTGTTCCCTTTTATTTTTCGTCATGTCGTGCAGAACAGACACTCCATTTTCATGAAGATGTGAGCAATTCTAGGTCTGCGCAGAAATAAATATTCTTGGGAATTGGTGACGGAGCGATGACCTCATCAACTGCATAGTTACAAAATGGTGTTCAGCGCAGAAGATAAGTGCGTTATAAAGTGCTTGGGACAAAGCAAGAATTATGGTCCAGAGCGCTCCCATCATGCAGTATGTTCCTGATAAAGGACGTCGCTAGGAGGACTGAAATTACACATTAGTAAAACAACGTATTGTTCAGGAGTTGGGGCAGCTGGATCAGCGCATTATCGATTATGTAATCAGTCAGCGGCGTTCCCGTCTCTGGGGGCACAGTTTATATAAATAAAGATATAAATACATAGTTAAGCAGAAGGACTTTTTGAACACACACTTTGAACACACACATTATAGTAATCTTAGTGTGTCAGATTAGATTACAAAAGTTTACAACATTTACTGTACGAGCCATGAAGGAAAACTCCTATTTGTCGTTTAATGAGCACGCACCTCCCACAGTGCACAGTATCTGATACTTGTTGACATAATACAGTGACATCAATTTAGTTATCATCAGTTGATTGACTATATTGTGCTTCTTATATAATGTTACTCTACATAACAGACATAGAAGTGTGCAAATTTTCATGGTGATTGAGGGAGAAATATATAAATATGCTGAAAAACTAAAGGGTCCCTTTTTCCTGAACACGGTGTATGCTTGTGCGGGCAAAGACGGTACATTTTGGGGGTGTTTGACTGGGAACAAACTTAGCTGATCAGGTTTAAATTGAGTAAATTGCCTATCTGTTCTATGGTCTGTTTTTTCTCTTATTTCTATGAGCGGAGGCTCTGCGGTCTCATATTAGGGCCACCAAATTTCCCGGGACTAAAGTTCTGACAGCCCCCCCCCCTGTCGGCAGTGTTGTGAGCCCCATTTCACACCTTGCAAGCCCCCTCTATTTCCCTCCCTCTTCCCATGTATTTCTTTCTCTCTCCTCCGTCTCCCCTCTCACTCTCCCTCCATCAATTACCCCACTCTCACTCAATAGCCCTCCTCACTCATTCCCTCCCCCTCACACGATTCTCCCCACAAAATATATACCAAAAAACCCCAGCCCCCAATGCAAAAAACTTCCCACCCCCAAATACATTCAAAGAAACCCCCACCCCCCAAATATATACAGCCCCCCCCACACCAAATATATACAAACCCCACCAAATACATACAAAAAAAACCTCCCCAATACATATTAAAAAATAAATAAATACATATAACCCCCTATACATATTTAAAAAAAAAACAAATACATATAACCCCCTATACATATATAAAAAAAACAAATGCATATAACCCCCTATCTTATACTATATTAGTGAAAGCACTGTATGTTTGCCTGCCTGGATGTCCGGTGTCCCTAGCGGCAATCTCATTGGTCCCTTGGGCCGCCCGCCCCCGCACACCTCTCATTGGCCTCACACACTCACACCACCCCCTTGGCCCGCCCCCCACACCTCGCATTGGCCTGAGGCGGAGCGACGGGCCAAAGGTCCACAAAAAACAAACAAACAAAAAAACACACACACACACACTGTCACACACACACACACACACACACACACACACACACACACACATCACACCACACACTACACACACCACACACCCTACACACAACACGACAACACTTACAAACACCACACACACACCCCACCTTTTATTACATCCATTATCTTATCGTCTTGCTCACATTTGTTAGCATCCATCTCCCGCTCTCAAATCCCCACCGTTTCCCCGGATGCTCCTCCTCTTGCCCCTTTTCCCGCTCTTCGACCCCAACCCCCCCCCCCCCCACGTGGGAAGGCTGCGCGGACGGTGTGTGGAGCCTCCTGCGGCTTGGATTGATCGTAATCTTCACGTCCCCAGCCAGAAATATCACCACCCCCCTCACCTCCCCCATCAACACTACACTTCCCCCCATTCCACCCCCCCCCCCCCCCCCCCCTGCCGCCCGCTTACAGTCATCTGGAGGGAGTCAAAAGTATGATCACCACCTCCCTCACTCACTTCCCCTCCACCCCAACCCCCCCCACCCCCACCATCCCCCTGGGCCCTGCGCCCTACACACATCAGCTGGGTACAGGAGTGTAATCACCTCACCCTCACCACTTCCCATCCCACCCCCCGGCGCCGGCTACACTCAGCGGGGTAGCGATGATCACCTCCCTCACGTCACTTCCCCTCCACCCACCCCTCCCTACTCAAGCCCGATCCTCCCCACCCCCCTCACTACGCCACCTTCCCCTCCACCCCCCCGCCCCCCCCGGCGCCGCTAACACACTCACGCAGGGGAGCGTGAGTTGATCACCATCCCCTCCACGCACTTCCCCTCCCACCCCCCCCCGGCGCCCGGCTAACAACCGTCCACAGCGGGGCGGAGCGTGCCACAACACCCCCCGCTCATCCGGACCATCTCCCTCCTCCTATCCACTTGGTATATGCACGACACGCTCGGTCCCGGCACCACAGTCCGGTGCAGTTATGCGGCCTTCACCTCCCCTCACCACCCCCACCCCTCAACCTACACTTCCACTCCTCCCTCCCCCTCCCCTCCACCACACCCCTCCACCGCTCCCCCTCCCACCCCCCCTCCACCTCCCCTCCACCCCCCCCTCCCAACCCCACCTCCCCTCCACCACCTCCACCTCCCCTCCACCTCCCCTCCACCCCCCCACTCCCCGCCCCCTCCCCGCACTCTACACCACCCATCAAGACACTTCCCTTTCCCTTCCACACCCCTCCACCCTCCCATCCCACTCGCCTTCACCCCCCCCTTTCCACCATCACCTCCCAACCCACCCTCAGCCTCCCTCACCTCCCCTCCACCCTCCACCGCCCCCCTTAACCTCCCCCGTCCCCCCCCTTAACCTCCCTCCACCCACACCCCCCTCACCCCTGCCCTTACATCCCCTCCCCCCCCTTCACCCCCCCTCCACCTTCCTCTTCACTCCCCCTACAACCTCCCACCCACCCGACATTCCCGACCCCCCCGATCCCACCTTCCACACCCCACACACCTCCCCCCTCCTTTCCCACCTCCTCCCCCCCCTCCTTCCCACACAACCTCCCCCCTCTTTGCCCACCCACCACCCTCCCCCATCCCCCCCCTTTCCAGCCCGCCCCCCGCCCCCCTTCCCCCCACCCCCCCCTTCCCCTTCCCACACCTCTATAACCCCCACTACCCCTCCCCATCCTCTCCCACCCCCTTCCCGCACCACCTCGCCCCAACCCCCCCCTCCCATTCCCCCCCCTCCCCCCCCTTCCCACCACGTCTCCCCCTGCCCCCCCATCCTCCCCCCCCTTCCCGACCCTTCCCCCCCCCACGCCCAAGACCCCCATTCGCCCAACCACCCCCCCCCACTCCGCCCCATCTTGCCCCCCTTACTCCCCCCACCAACAGGCCCCCGTCCCCAGCCTGGGTCCCCTCCCCCCCCCCTGCTATCCCCCCCCCACTCCCCCGCCGATTCTTCCCCCCCCCTCCCACGCCCTTCCCCTCCTGTCCCTCTCCTCGCCTCTCCCTCTTGCCCTCTTCCTGCCCCCCCTTCCCTCATCCCGCCTCCCTCTCCCCCGCGTCCCTCTCCTCCCCCTCCACCCCTCTCTCCCACCCACTCAACTCCCCTTCCCCTCCTCCCCCAAAATCCCGCCCCCCTCCATCCCTCGTCCGCCGTCGATCCCCTTCCCCACTCACCCTCAACCCTCCCCCCGTTTCCCCTCCTCCCCTCTCCCCCCTTCTCCCCCTTCGCTCGCCCTCCCCCCTCACAAGACAAGTCCCCTTCCATCCCCCCCTCATGCGCACATCCCCAGTCCTTCTCCCCCCCTCCACCACCTCATCTATTTGTCGCTACACCCCTCCTGTCCCGCCCCGCCTCCCCCCTACCCGCCCCGCAGACTCTTCCCAAGCGCCTCCCCCCCGGGCTTCCCTCGGGTTTTGCCGCGCCCTCTTCCAGCCCTCTCTCCCCCGTGCCCCCCTCCCCCCCCTTGTTCGCCCCACCCTCCCCCCCGTTTCCGCCCTCCACTTTCCCCCTTCCCCCTCCCGGAGAAGATCCCCCCACGATAACGCCCCCATCACCCCTTCTCGCGGCTCCGCCCCTTTCCCTGCCCCCCCCATCACCGCCCTTCGGAGAATCCGCCGCCCCCCGATCTGGCGGCCCCAGTCCATCGCGACCCCCCGTTCCCACCCCCCCTCGCGCCCCTGCTCCATATTCCCCCCGATCCCCCCTCCTCCCACCCCCATTGCCCGCCACACACACCCCTCTCCGCGCCCCACCCTTCCCCCCCGCTTGCCCCCCCCCCCGTCTGGTCCTTAAAGCCCCCCCGGCACTCCTGTCAGGGGACCTTTCCCCTAGTCCAGCTTCCCCCCATCCACCGCGCGCCCATTTCCTCCACCAACCGTTAGCCACAATTCCCTCCCGCCGACGGTCAACACACCGCCTCTCGCCGCCCCCGCCAATGGCCCCCGTTCTTCCCCTACCAGTCCCCCTTATCCCTCGTTTCCCCCCTATCCACCCCCCATCCGTCCCCCCGGGCCCCCACACTCAGGGTTCCCCCCCCCAGAAGACTACCCCTCGCATGTTCCCTTCCTCCCTCCCCAGTCGGCCTCCCAGGCCTTCCTCCCAATTGCGCTCCATCTCCCCCCAGCCTCCCCGGCGCTCCCCCCCCTTCCCCTACCTCCATCTCCCCCCTTCCCTTCCTCCACCTCCCCCCTTCCCCTCCTCCACCTCCCCCCTTACCCTCCTCACCTCACCCCCCGTTACCCTCCTCACCTCCCCACTTCCCCTCCCCCCCCCCTCTCCCCTTCCCCCACCCCTTCCCCCCCTTCTTTCCCACCCTATCCCCCCTCTTCCCCCTTTTCCCTCCCCCCCACTTGCCTTCCCCTCTCCCCCACCTTCTCGGCCCCCTTTTCCCCCCCCACCCCTTACATATACCTGCCCACCGCCCCCCTGTCACCTCCCTCCCCCCCCCGCACCCGTCCCACCGCCCCGTCATCCTCCCCCCCCCTCCTCCCGTTCCTCCACCGGCCTGCCCCTCCCTCCGCCGTCCTATCCTCACCCTCCTCTCACCTTCTCCCCCCGCCACCCCTCCCCTCCTGGCACCGCTATCCACCCCCCTCGCCCCCCCCCCCCTTTTCTCACTCCTGTCACCCCCCACCACCACCTTACCCTACACCCCCCTTCCCCTCCGTCCCATATTCACACCTCCTCCACCTTCTCCCCGTCATCCCTTCACTCCAACCCCACCCCCCTTCCCTGAGCCTCTCCTGTCACCCCCAGCCCAGCCCTTCTCAATCACCCCCCGCCCCCTGCACGCCCTCACCGATCCCTCACCACCCCCCCGCCCTTCACCTCCCGGCAACCCCCTCCACCTCCCGTCACCCCCCCTCACACTCACCTCTCCCCCTTCACCCTCCCCTCACCCCCCCTTCACCTCCCCTCCCGCCCTCTCCCCCTCCACCCCGTCACCGTCACCATCCCCCACCACCCACCCCCACCACCCATCCCACCCCCACCACCATCCTACCTCAGCCCTCCCCCCCCTCCCACCTCCCCCTCACCCACCCCACCACCCCACCCCCCCTCCCCGACCTCACCTCCCTCCTTTGGCCTTCACCGCCCACCCGCTCAATCCCCGCGCCAACACAGCCGCCGCACAGCATTAACACAGACCTGCCACACTCGACACCACACCACGCCGCCTCTCACCCACCCCCACCCACTCGACACCACACCTGCCGCCCTCTGCCCTACGCAACAATATCACTGACCAGCTGTCACCCGCACTCGCCACACCACCCGCCTCCTCACACCCTAGCAGGACCCCGCAACCACAGCCAGCACTCACACCCACCGCGCCACCCGTACTGAACACCCCCCGCCGCCGCCTCACAACACGCTCACACCCTAGCAGGACAACACGCCTCACATTTTCACATCACCTTATGTCCACCAAAATATACATGTACTGTGGGTGTGTTTACAATAAACCATTTTTATACAACATCGGTATTACATTTTCTTTCTCCATCTTTCTTTTCAACATTATTATCCAACCTTTCCAACAATACTCACCTATGTTCCACGTAGATTTTAAATAAACGACTTATTACGCATTTACATCCCGGCGCAACGCCGGGTCTCTCAGCTAGTACAGTATATAAAAAAAACATATGCAATACCCTTACAGAAAAATACAGTCCTATACATATTAAAAACAACATATCCCTTACAATATATAAAAAAACAAATACATATAACCCCCTATACATATATAAAAAAAACAAATGCATATAACCCCCTATACATATATATAAAAAAAACAAATACATATAACCACCTATACATATATAAAAAAACAAATACATATAACCCCCTATACATATATAAAAAAAACAAATGCATATAACCCCCTATACATATATAAAAAAAAACAAATGCATATAACCCCCTATACATATATAAAAAACACAAATGCATATAATCCCCTATACATATATAAAAAAACAAATACATACTGTATAACCCCCTATACATATATAAAAAAAACAAATGCATATAACCCCCTATACATATATAAAAAAACAAATGCATATAAAAAGAGAGACCCCAATACATATTAAAAAGCCCCCAATACATATAAAAATAGACTTACCTGCCGGGGGGTGACTACATGGGGGGACTGGTGACGGGTGGGGGGCGGTTACTGCCGGGGGGTGAGACCGGTGACTGGGGGGGTGAGACTCGTGACTGCCAGGGGGGGACCAGTGACTGCCGGGGGGCCAGACAGAGCAGTTGCCGGGGGGCCCCAGGTCTCTTCCTCTGTCCCACGCCGGGCCCTCTGACTTCCCGGCTGCCCCCCCCCCCCCTTGTCGGCGGACCTGACCTGGGTCGCTGACCCCCATCTCATACCTGCAATACTGAGGTTCCAGCAACCACATTAAGAGGTTTAACCTTTTCATCGCCTTATTCTAATGCCTAGCATGTGAGTGGGGTGATTTTTGCTTTTTCTACTTGTACAGTATATGTTAAAGCTTTTTGCTGTGTTGCACTATTTCCCCCTTTGTATTCTTGCATATACCTGGGAGTATCTGCGCTCCGTATCCTGTGCCAAACAGTTCTAGAGACGGAGCTGTACCACCCCCTGTGGTTTTTGTATTGTGACGTATATTATTCTTATTACATGGCCTCGGAGCCTGCGGGGAAGCCCCCCCTCTGATCCCGCCCCCCCCCCCCCTAACACACATAAATAAACACACAACAAAGGTCTGGAGGTTCACGGGTCCCGGCTTTATTTACACAAATAATAATAAACAAACCTTGAGGTGTGCTTCCTCTGCCAGCGTGCTCTCCCCCGGGTAAAGGCCATTGGCACCCCAACCGCGGCCCGCACACCCACCACGCTGGGCGCCCATTGGCACCCCAACCACGTCCCGCACACCCACCAAGCCAGGCGCCCGCTGGAACCCCAACCACGGCCCGCACACCCACCACGCCGGGCGCCCATTGGCACCCCAACCACGGCCCGCACACCCACCACACCGGGCGCCCATTGGCACCCCAACCATGACCCGCACACCCACCAAGCCAGGCACCCGATGGCACCCCAACCATGGCCTGCACCCCCACCAAGCCGGGCACGGGCCCCGCAGCCGGTCTTGTGTCGTGACAGCGGAGGCCAGTGGTTTTGGGGGGTGTGCCATCGGGCGCCTCTCCCCGCTGTCCTCTGCCAAAGTGTCCTCTGCCCGTGTGTCCTATGCACAGTGCCTCTGCCCCGTGTCCTATGCCTTGGTTTCCTGGGAGCATCCCGTCCCACCAGTGGAGGAATATTACTACACTACATGAGCTGGTTACGCGGAACAACCGAATGCCCATATTTCTCACATCAAATGTGAGTAATATCATCCATATTTTATCATTTCAATGTATTTATTTTACAGTGATTCCAATAGTTTGGTTCTGTAAAGCGCACGTCCGCCCATCATAACACCGGTCCGAAATCGCCGCAGCCAACCCCACACCCGGCAGTGATGAACTATCCTCCGCCAACCCACACCGCTTATACGTCGCCACCTCCCAACCCTACCCTCGGGGCTAACTGCCCGCCCCACCCCACACCGCGCATAACGAGCCTACGCCCACACCCAGCACCGCGGCAGAACTCGCCGCCTCCCACCTCTACACCCGCTGCCGAACCGCGCAGCCGCCCACCCGACAAAACCGCGGCCGAACGCGCCGCGCCCACCCCGACACCGACCGGGGGGGGGACGAACGCGCCGCCGCCCAGCCGACACCGCGGCCGGATCGCGCCGCCGCCTCACCCGAACCGAGGCCGAACGCGCCGCCGCCACCCGACACCTCGGGCCGAACGCGCCGACCGACCCACCCGGAAACGCGCGGCCGAGACGCGCCGCCCAGCCGCACCGCGGCCGGAAGCGCCGCCGCCCACCCGGACACCCGCGGCCGAACGCGACGCCGCCCACCCGACAACCAGCGGCCGAAAGCGCCGCAGCCCACCGAAACCGTGGCCAGGAACGCGCCGCCGCCCCACCCGGACACCGCGGCCGAACGGCCGCCGCCCAGCAAGACACCGCCGGCCGAACGCGCCGCCGCCCACCCGACCGCGGCCGAATCGCGCGCCGCCACCACACGACACCGCGACGAACGCGCCGCCGCCCACCCCGACAACGGTCGGCCTGTAACGCGCCGCCGGCCCACGCACCGCCCTGAACGCGCAGCCGCCCAGCCGGACACCGCGGCCGACGCGCCCCGCCCACCCGAAACGCGGCCGAATCGGCCGCAGCCCACCCGACCACCGTCGGCCGACGCGCCGCTCTGCCCCCGACACCGCGGTCCGAAACAAAGACGCCGCCGCCGCCCCGGCCGGCACAGCGGCCGAACGCGCCGCCGCCCACCCGACACCGCGGCCGAACGCGCACCCACCACCCGAAACCGCGGCCGAATCGGCCGCCGCCCACCCGATCAAATGCTGGGCCGAAGAGCGAAGCCGCCCACCCGACAACCGCGGCCGAACGCGCCGCCGCCCAGCCGACACGGGCCGAACGCGCCGGCCGCCCACCCGACCACCGCGGCCCGAACGCGCTCGGGCCGCCCAGCCCGAAACAGAGGCAGAAAAGCGACCGACGTGCCAACCAGACACCGCGGCCGACGCGCCGCCGCCCACCCGACACCGCGGCCGAACCGCGCCGCCGTCCCACACGACACGGCGGTCCGAACGCGCAGCCGCACACCCGACAACCGACGGCCGAACCGCCGCCGCCCACCCGACACGCGGCCGAACGTGCCTGCAGCCCACCCGATCCCCAACCGGGCCGAACGCGCCGCCGCCCTACAGCGACGGCGTGCTGGACGCGCGCCGCGCCCACCGACACCGCGGCGTAAACGGCGACTGCTTCAGGTCTACACCGATCATAGCGGCCAAAGCTCCGCCCACCCAAACCGACACCGCGGCCGAACGCGTCCGCCGGCCACCCGAACAGCGGCCGGACTGCGCCGCGCCCACCCAGAGCTCACGCGCGGGGCGAACGCGCCGCCGCCACCCGACACCGCGGCCGAACGCTGCGTCAGCCCACCCGACACCGCGCCGAACGCGCCGCCAGCCCACCCGACACCGCGGCCAAACGAGCAGACGCCAACCCCCGACACAGGCGGCAGACACGAGCCGAACGCCACCCGACACCGGCGGTGCCGAACGCGCCGCCAGCCTACCCGACACCGCGGCCGAAAGCGCCGCCGCCACCCAACACCGGGCCGAACGAGCCAGCCCCACCCGACAACGCGGCCGAACGCGGCACGCGCAACACCAGACAACCTCCGGCCGAACGCGACGCACCGCCCACCCGACACCGCGGCCGAAAGCGCCGCCGCCAAGGAGACACCCGGCGGCCGAACTGCCGCCGGCCCACCGACAAGGCGGAAGAACGGCGCCGCGCCCCCCCCGACACAGCGGCGAACGCGCGCCTGCCCACCGACAACGCGGCCGAACGCTCGCTCCCACCGACACACCGGCCGGCCGAGCCGCCGCCCACCCGGAAACCGCGTCCGAACGCGCCGACGCCCACCCGGACAACGCGGCCGAACGCGCCGCCGCACCATGACACCGTGCTGCCAACGCGCTTCTGTCTGTGCCCACCGACACCGCGGTCCGAACGCTCCTCCTGCCGGCGACCCACACCTCGGCATAACTCTCCTCTCTGCCTTCCACCATACACCGCGTTCTAACGTCCGCCTGCATGCCACCGACACCTCGGCCGAACGCGCCGCGCCGCACCCGACACCGAGGCCGAAGCGCGCCGCACGCCCACCCCGACACGCGAGGCGACACGCGCAGCCGCACACCCGAACAACAGCCGGACGAACTGCGCCGCGCAGACCCGACACGGTGCCGAAACGCGCCGCCGCCCACCCGACACAGATGCCGAACGCGACGCCGCCCAACCGACACCGATGGACGAACGCGCAGACGCCCACCCTAAACCGCGCCGAAACGACGCCGCCACGAAACCGCGTCCGAACGAGAAGCCTCCCAAATACACCTTTCCTAACGCTCCTCATCCCACCCTACACTGTCCCGAACTGCCGTCTCACCACTCGAAACCTCTTCCGAACGTCGCATCATGCTGCCACCTAACCTCTTCCTAACTCTCAGCACTCTGATTTCCACCACTCTTGTTCCGCGGCACAGGGGGACCATCAAACCTCTCACTACAACTGTAATCCCACGCTTCGCACACAGATATTAAACTCCTCCTTCCACGCTGACACCTTCCCAACGTCTTTCAAGCACACAACATGGGCTGTTACGGGGCAGAGGACACGGGGCAGAGGACACGGGGCAGAGGACACGGGCAGAGGACACGGGGCAGAGGACACGGGGCAGAGGACACGGGGCAGAGGACACAATAAATAAAAACAGCAAACTCTTACAAGGAAATAAGCAAACGTGGGCAGTGGGGCCCCTGGGTCACGCAGTGGGGCCCCTGGGTCACGCAGTGGGGCCCCTGGGTCACGCAGTGGGGGATGTAGTCCAGGAGAAGCCTCTTCTGCAGCAAATCCTCGTGATGGCCACAGAAAGTCACTGCGTGTAGGGGTTCCAAAAATGTTCCTTGAAATCATTGTTTTAATTCTCTGTCCCCTTATCAGTATGATTATTTTTGATCTCCAACATATTCCACTGTGTAATATTTCAGGTAGAGATGTGCAAATTATTTGCACGAGCTCGAATCTGCAGCGGATTTCACATTTATTTGCATGCATGAAGATTCGGCGACACACCCTTGCTATTCCTCCCTCTCTATCTTTTCATTCTTTTGAGGCTCACACTGTCCAGCTTTTTTCTCCTCTCCCTCTCCACATGGCGGTCATCTATCGCCCACCTACCTCTACTCAACCTCTACTCAACCTCTACTCAACCCCCTTGTGTCTTTTTCTTGGACTTTGAATCCTGGCTCCTTCTTTCTCTCCTCTGGCTTGCCTTCTTTTCTCCTTGTGGACTTAAAGTGGCATGTTTATGACCTCTCTCTCTCTCCCTTGGGCTTCCTGCTTTCTCTCTCTAATCTCCATTTGGCCTTGACCTGCAGCCAGCACCACAAGGATGGCCACTACCTGAACCTGGTTTTCACCAAAAACTTCTCTCTCTGATTTCTCCATTTCCCCTCTCTAACCAACATCTAATTTTCTCTCCCCCCTTGTATACTACTGGCCTCTCCAGCACTGAACATGTTTATTGTGATTATTTATTTTATTTATTTATAAAATGTTTTACCAGGAAGTAATAAATACATTGGGGGCTATTCACTAAGCTCCGAGCTTTCGCGCCGGCCTGAAAAAAATTAGCACGTCCGATAAAAAATGAAGCCGGCGGCGCGATTCACTAAGGCCCGCGGCCCATTTTTTATCGGACGTGCCCAAAACTGGCTTATCGTGCGTGCAATGTATTTCCCCCCTGCTATCGCACTTAAAGTTCCCGCTAGCTGATTGAAAAAATAGCCGCTTGTCACATTTGCATGGAGATTTGCCATCTCCATGCAAGGCTGTTACAGGTGATCGTACACTAAATAAATACATTTTCATTATTGTGTACATGAGCAGGGGGTCTCCGGAGCTGAACAGCGTTGGTTTCAGGTCCGAGGACCCCCTACTTCAGGAGATACAGGCCCCGTTATGGGGTGCCGGTATCCCCTGCA
>WSYH01006248.1:0-28100 GCA_036426205.1 Ascaphus truei
AGTTCAAAAATAACCGGGTCACGGGAAAAAAAGTTTGGGAAACGCTGGTCTAGAAGACTTCTACCCAGCTGCCCCATCTCTCTAGGACTCCCCACCATGGACCATCTGACTCCCCTCCAGCTTTCAGACATTTGAAAGCTCCCTGAAAACTCACCTTTTTAAGGAAGCCTGTCTGGCACCCACTTAACATAGTACGAGCTAGGGGTACCCCCGCTCTGCCTATAAAGTATTCATAGATTAATTCCTAAGACCTTTTAAGTATATGATTAAATAAAATCCAGTATCTTCCACTCACTGCACCTTTCTGCAGTATATTACTTGGGAGTTTGAGTGCTTACTCTGACTGGGATCTTTCTCTCTGCTGTTGCTGACCCACCTAACATACACACCCCCAGACCCGAATGGGACCAGCTGTGTGGCTGGACCAAAACCCCTCCTGAGGCGTCCTCTGCCCCACTATACACCTTTTGTTCCAGTTTACTATTGTTTGTGCTTATTTGTTATGTCATTCTGTTTGTCATTTACAGTATGTAATTCTGTTCCCTACAGCACAATAATAATATCAAACCTCCCCCATGTCTCTGCTTCCCAAACTATCCTTAAAAATATGATTTAATACTTCTATGTGTCTCATTTTTATACCCACCTAGATTTAACTCCTTAAACACGTCACTCCTGTTGGTTAATTGTTGTCCTAAGATGGACTGGACCTTTTAATGCTACTCAACGTAGCGTCACTGATCTTCCCCTGATGTCACGAGAAAGCCCTACAACACCTCGGGACCATTCCCATCTTGTATTGTTCTTCTCCACCATCCCTTTATGGTCAGAGAGGAAGTGCAGAACACTGATCAACCATCACTGTACCTAAACCCAAATTGGATGGACAGCTAAGGGTTATCAGCAACCAGATGACCTCTTTATCCACTGAACTTTCCCAATTTTCCTCCCTTCTCCCAAGTAACCTTTCACTCATTCTCATTTTGATGACCACAGGCAGTTTGGAGGATTTGCCAAGGAGGCAGACTATGTATTTCACGCCGCTAAGCTGCGCTCTACCATTGGTCCAGAGGCTTCTTACCGTACCGACTGCTACATCTGCAGTGGCTACGACCCGCCCATGAAGCCCTACGGAAGACGGAACGAGGTCTGGTTAATTAAAAACAGCTGAGAGGAGCGTTGTGATCCTAGAAGACGTCGAGGCTGGTGGGCTCCTACCTGGTGTCAACAGATGCAGGAGATGAGTCAGTGTTATAATACCGGCCCCTTGAAGGTTACACGTATAAGGGATGGTTCCAAAATATGGTACCCAGGAAATAAAGGGAAAATAGTGCAACATTTTGTTTGTGACATGGTCAAAAAAATAAACTTTTCTAGACATACTTCCCTGGGTTTCTTTCTTCCGGGTAGGTTCGAGTATCTCAGATTGCCTGTTGTGGGGTTGTGATGATACTTCATGTTTTTGCAATAATGTATCCATGTTGTCCTTATATGTACAGGGAACACGCATTTTAAAGGGACAGTCGCATACGGCACACAAAAAGTGTATTTTGTTTTTAAAGCAACTTCTCAGTGACGCTGATCCCCCGAAACAACCTTTTGTAAAATGAAAAAAAAAAACAAATAGCGTTCCTTAACTAATCTAACCGTGGTAAAAGCAAAGATGTGGCTTCTTTTGTTTCTCTGGGAATGATTTACATATTGCAGTTCACGGGGTCCTCCGGGGGAGTGTTTGTTAATCAAGTGTTTTCTATGCCCTTTACTTATCCTGTCCCTGATGAGAGAGCTGGTAAAGGAAGGGCGAGAGACGGGCTCTGCCTGTGCAAACTCTTGTAGAACGCACAGTGATGTCAGACAGAAGGGAGCAGTTAGAGGAGATCTCTCCCAAGTCTCAGCTCACCGTGCTTACATAGTATTTTGCCCATAGTATTCACCGTGCTTACACTTATTTTAGGCCAATTACCTGCGTTTAAGCCAATGAAAGTGTCATTAGCATTACATAGTTAACTTTGATCCATGGTGGGACGAACTCTCTAAAATCCATGTCACGATTGGGTTGACCAGACTTCCTTGTGATCGCCATTACCAGACAGAACACGGAGGTTAATTAACGGAAGTTAATTTAGCCGAAGCTAACAGTGTCACTTTAACTGCCAAGCCAATTCCAAATGAGAGGGAGTGGAGCAGTGTGCCGAAGGATGGCTCAAGGTGCTGGTCCTGGGAGTGTGGGAAATTACAACTGACCAATAGGAATAGCACTGATTGGGCTAGAACCTGAATGCCGGTCCCGAGATCAGATCCAGGCCCCCCGCAGGGTTGGACGCTGTGTTGCCAGGGAGAGAATAATGCTACGGTCTTGGATTGTGTACTTTCTGAGCAGGAGGGTGTGTCCTTCCCTAGTTTCCCATTGTCCCTGGAGAGAGCATGGGGCCCACACAATGACTGGCCCCTGACTTAATGTATGGCTGATGCACAGCCATTGTTCCAGGCTCAGGCATACAAGGAGTCACACCAAATAAACCCTAACAGTTTACAAAACACATAGGATAATATATAACTTGTAACTAGGGTTGGGCCACTCTCTAACCCTAAAATTGCATGTTAACACTTAACTTAAGGTTTCCCTATTGACAGGCAGAGCAATAACCATTATTTTGGGCGCCATTCTGCCTCTACTGTGGCACCTCACCCCTCAAGATGAGGTCCCTGGGGTATCAACTAGGATGGGCTGGCCTCCTTGGTCTATGGGGTTACATGGCTGTCAGAGCAGGCCCGGGTAATCCTGCTGGGATAGATCGTCGGTGTTGCTGTTGTCACTGCCCTTCTTGTGTTGTATAGTGAAACTATACTCCTGATGGGCCAGGCTCCATCGTAACAACTTACCGTTCTTCCCTGACTTCTCTGTTCTCAACCGTTACGTCGGGCTGGGGTGTCTCTGGAACTCAAGAAGCTTCCTCGCTCACACACACATCAGTCGAAACTTCCTGGTTGACAGCTGCCCAGGGCTGGCTTCAGGTGACGATGTTTTATTATTTCCTCTTGTGCTCGAATTCGGTTGGGGATGGTATAAAGTTGGGGCTGCTGTGGTTCAGGCTTAGGTCGTGACTGCTCTGCTGGGCGTTGGCTATGCGTCCCAGGGGTCAGGGCACCCGGCAGTGTCCAGTGTTAGCAATATGGGTGACCCACCACAAAATCAACTTCCATTTTTATGGTAGCCCTCAATGGTCGCTTACAGGAGATCTAAGACGCACTCTTGTACCTAGGGGATACACTTTAGCAAGAATTGCTCTTTTATGATCAAGTCTTGCAGTTATTTCATGGTTGCTACCTCGCTGCTGACTACCCACTACTTCAGGTAGTGGGCCAGCTTGGAGACAATCTCTGCATGTGTACCCTGGGGAACCCATTGCTGCGCCTGGAACTTTGGCCAATAAGACTCCTGAGTAATAGCATAATAGGCCAGGAGGACCTGTTGCACGACCGCATAAGTCCCAGCTTCCCCATAACGATTTCCGAGTATGCCTTGGCAGCTTTTCCACTTAGCTTTGGGGACAGCAATTTCCACCAGCAGTTTTTCGGGAAGCTGATGCAGGTGACACATTTTCTCAAATGACCTCAGGTAGCCGTCTATGTCCTCCTTGCCCTCGTCAAATTTAGGGAAACTGTTGTAGTTTAGTCGTAGAATTTAGCTGACTACAAAATCCCTAATTCCCAATGGGAGACACCTCTCTCTCGTGCCGTAGCAGATCATGGAGGATAATCACCTTGGATCATCCTTCTGTGGGTGCGCTAGCTTCATGACACCAAGTCACTAGCTTTTTCCTGGTTCAGCCTCTGTATCGATCAGCATTCGTCTGCCTTTACACAATCGGCTAAACTAACTGGGGAATGAGTGTCGCCCATGCCAAGCACTGTGCCATTATAACCCACAGATCTGAGGTCTCCAATCTGATACCTTCTCAGTGCAATACCCGTTGTGACAGCCATGGCGAGGTCTGGTTATGCCGGAGTGCCAGACTGTCAGTACCCAATACAGTGTGTCACGTTATACTGAGTCTATCCAGACTCCACCCGCTGGGAACGTGCCTCGGAACTACAGACCACGAGGTATCGCCGCTCGGGCTAGGGGATCCACTACTCGGGCTAACATCCACTGCTATCCCTAGCCTCACTTTGCTACGATGGTAGCATCACCCCCACAGAGTGACTAGAGCACACCCCACAAGAGCCACGCTCCTATACCCGGGATACCCCCCACCCAATTCTGGGAACACTGACACAGAGTACACCCTGGGAACCCTAGCCTGACTTTGCAAGAAGGGTAGTTACCACCCAGAACCACTAGGGGCCCACCCCACCCCAAGAGCCACGCTCTTATGCCTGGGATACTGCCCACCCACTCCTGGGGTCACTGACCCAGATTGCACAACCTTACTCTGATACCCATATGGATTTTGGGGACAAGGGGACTCCCGTGAATGTAGAGGGTCCCAAGATTCCCAGATCACACAACACATTTACACAATCCCTGTACCCAGATCACAATGATCCCAACCTTTATTACCCTGGTGGTCTCTGGGGACAATGGGATTTCCACTTAACCTAGAGAATTCCAGAACTCCCAGCGAGCACTCAGCAAGTTACTGAATCACAAGGCACATACAGTAACAACCCCAGCCTGAACTCACTAGGGGTAGCGTTTGAGTAAATATCACAATATACAGTAAGTCACAAGTTACACAAAACCATGTGGGCTAACACTCAGTCACGACAACAGAGCGATCAAACAAGAGTTTAATCTAGAAGTTAAAGTACGCAAAATATAACACAGTCAGCAACAGTAAATAAAAGGGAGAGGGTAGTAGAAATAAAAAGAGTTTAACTTTGAAACATACAAGTAGTCAGTTCCACCCGGAGGTGCGGGAATAAAGTCCTTGGGATGGCGCAGGAAAATGGGGTAACTGCGCAGACCAACGCACTCCAAAGAGAGATCACAGCATCTGGATGTCCTTCCCCAGTGAGTCTGACTCTGGGAAAACAGGGCAGGACTTTTAAGGATTTCCTTGCCCATTATTCCCTATGGGACTTCTTTTTTTTTTTTATCAATCAGAGATGTTTTAATCCTCAACCAATCACAGGACTAGCACACACCTAACTGAAATGTGAAAATAAAAGGGAATCCAGCACCGAAGTGGTTACAAACTGTGACGCTCAGGCTGGAATTTAAGGAGCTGATCTCAGCAGGGGTCATGTAGGAAGCTGCCTTGTACACACACTGGAGGAACCCCAAGGGGTATCTGGTAGAGGGCGTTGGGGGGGTGGGGGGGGGCGAGGGGGGAATCATTATATTATACAGCAGTAACCTAGCAATATACATTTTCCTGATATTTTGCCCTAAAATGAAGGGACCGACATGTGAATGAGTCAGCAGACTGTGTTTAACCTTTATTTATTAAGGGAGCCTGGTCTAATCTGTCACACCCATATTTCAGCCATGAGCCTAGCGATCCCACTTCTACCACCAGAAATCAGTTTGCACGATTGGGTTGACCAGACAACCTTGGGACCGCAATAACCAGGAAGGACACAGAGGCTAATAAACCTCTGTTTATTTAGCCAAAGCAAACAAATAACAAAAGCACAACAATATCCCACAACAAGTGACTAACTGGGGACTCATAGCTCGCTAGGTGCAGGGTGCTGCCAAGTGAGCTTACCTTGGATGCCTTGGGCCTGGGAGCATGGGAAATTAAAACTGACCAATTGGAACCAGGCAAATGGGGCTAGGACCTGAATGCAGGTCCCCAAGATCAGTTCCAGGCACCCCCCAGGGATGGATGCTATGCTGCCAGGGAGAAACAATACACTGGTCTTGGGCTGTGTACTCTTCCTGCAGATGGGCGGGTCCTTCCATAGTTTCCCATTGTCCTTGGATACAGCACTTGGCCCACACAATGACTAACCCCCTGACTCATTGTTCCAGGCTCAGGCATACAAGGAGTCACACCAAGTTAACCCAAACAGTTTACAAAACCCACAGAATAATATATAACTCATAACTAGGGTTGGGCATCTCTCCAACCGCAGAATGGCATGTTAACCCTTAACATGGGGTTTCCCTATTGTCGGGAAGAGACAGCATGCAGCATAACCTTTATTCTGGGTGCCATGCTGCACCTGCCATCCCAATCACACTACCATTTCCCCGTGGTCTTGTATATTTAAATGGAATCTTACTCTTTATGTCAGGATTTCTCCATTAAAATGTTATTTTGTGATCTGGGACCCCTTAAATCTTACTTATTTGGGTCTTTGAAAATGGAGTGGTCTTATATATACAATGGTATTGTGTTCAGCGTTGGGTCACAGGCAACAGAAGCATTGAAGGCGTTACAGAATGTGTTAAACAGCAATCACCTCCCATGACATCGCAATTTCCTATTGGCCCGCGGGAGTGAGGCTGAAGCAGTGGCCATTTTGTATTTCCCAAACAGCACCATAAAAGGTAAACATCGGGTCTGTGGATTTGGGAATAATGCTGTTCAGCTCCACAGGGCGCCCCAAATCTGATAAACCGAAATAAATAAAGTACAAGACTGCTACTTTAAATGGAATCAAAACCGGACTAATGAGGTCATTTAAAAAAAAAATGCAAACGGTTTTATTGATTTATCAGTTTATTACAGATTTTGAGTAACACCAAAATACCGAGTATTTCCAGTACAAATGTTTCTATACCAATGTTCAGAGCACCTCTGTAACACATTGCGTTAGCTGCCGCGGCGTGTCCTGTCTGGGCAGTATTGTGTTCTTCTGTCACTGTGTTTGTTAGAATAATTATTGCACAGCGTTAATGACTGTAGAGGGAGTTCCTATATGGAGACTCCCTGAAGCCACAAGGTTATAGTATCAATTGTTGATTTCCCATGTGTCATTGATTTACGACGTGTGATGTTTAGGGAGTGCTACCATTGTTTGTCATTGTTTTTAGTGAAATGTTTCCAATTACATAGTTACATAGTTACATAATAGTTACATAATAGTTACATAGTAGATGAGGTTGAAAAAAGACTTATGTCCATCAAATTCAACCTATGCTAAATGTAGGCGACAGATACTTTATCCTATATCCGTACTTACAGTATATTTATCCAGGGGAAGGCAACAAAAACCCCAGTGACACATTATCTAATGATATCTCATAAGGGGGAAAATAAATTCCTTCCTGACTCCAAGAATTGGCAATCGGATTAATCTCTGGATCAACATCCTTCCCATGTTTACTTATTTGGTATATCCCTGTATACTTTCCTATCTAAAAAGATGTCCAACCTTTTTTTGAACAAATCTATTGTATCTGCCATCACAGTCTCCATGAATTCCACACTATAACAGCCCTTACTGTAAAGAACCCTTTGCTGGTGAAATCTCCTTTCCTCCAACCTTAAGGGATGACTCATGTCCTTAGTACTGCCCGTGGGATGAATAGTTCTTTTGAAAGCTCCTTTTATTGTCCCTGAATATATTTCTATATTGTATCCCGTCTTAGACGGGGTTAGTCTTTTCTAAAGTAAATAAATATAATTTATCTGGCCTCTCCTCATAAGTTAAATTGTCCATCCTCTTTATTAATTTGGTGGCTCTGCACTTTCTCTAGTTCCAGAATGTCTATTCTAAGGATTGGTGCCCAAAACTGTACTTGATGTTCAAGGTGTGGTCTCACTAGGGCTTTGTAAAGGGGCATAATTATGTTTACTTCCCTTCCATCCATTGCCTGTTTAATGCAAGATACGATCTTGTTTGCCTTTGCAGCTACTGCATAACTTTGGGCACTATTGCTAAGCCTGCTGTCTACAAGCACTCCTAAATTCGGTTCCATCAAGGATTCCCCCAATTTATCCTCATTTAATTTGTAAGTCGCCTGTTTATTCTTATTTCCCAAATACATAACCCTACATTTATCTGTATTAAACCTCATCTGCCACTTACCTGCCCACGTTTCCAGTCTCTCCAAGTCCTTCTGGGGAGAAATTACATCCTGCTCTGATTCTATTACCTTACACAATTTAGTGTCATCAGCAAAGATGGAGACTTTGCTCTCGATGCCAACCTCAAGGTCATTAGTTAAGAAGTTAAAAAGCAGGGGTCCCAGTACCGATCCCTGAGGTACTCCACTCACGACTTTAGCCCAACTTTAAAAAGTTCCATTTATGACAACCCTCTGTTGTCTATCCTTCAAACAGTTTTCAATCCAGGTGCAAATATTTTTATAGAGTCCAATTTTCTTTATTTTGTACACCAACCTCTTGTGTGAAACCGTATCAAAAGCCTTTGCAAAATCTAAGTACACCACATCAACTGCATTACCCTGGTCAAAATTCCTACTTACCTTCTCAAAGAAACAAATAAGGTTAGTTTGGCATGATCTATCCTTCATAAATCCATGCTGACTATTACTAATAATTCTGTTTTCCATTAGGTATTTCTGAATATTATCCCATACTAAACCTTCAAGTAGTATCCCCACTATTGAAGTCAGGCTTACAGGTCTGTAATTCCCCGGTTGTGATCTAGCTCCCTTTTCAAATATAGGCACCACATCTGCTTTACGCCTATCTTGTGGTACAGAGCCTGGGGAAATGAAGTCCTTGAATATTAAGTGTAATGGTTTGGCTATTACTGAACTTAACTCCTTGAGAACTCTTGGATGTATGCCATCGGGGCCAGGTGCTGTGGGGGATACTACTTGAAGGTTTAGTATGGTATATATTCAGAAATACCTAAGTGAAAACAGAATTATTAGTAATAGTCAGCATGGATTTATGAAGGATGATCCATGCCAACCTAACCTTTTTGTTTCTTTGAGAAGGTAAGTAGGAATTTTGACCAGGGTAATGCAGTTGAGTGTGGTGTACTTAATTTTGCAAAGGCTTTGATACGGTTTCCACCAAGAGGTTTGGTGTACAAATAAAGAAATTGGACTCTATAAAAATATTTGCACCTGGATTGAAAACTGTTTGAAGGATAGACAACAGAGGTTGTCATAAATGAACTTTTTAAGTTGGGCTAAAGTCGTGAGTGGAGACCTCAGGGATCGGTACTGGGACCCCTGCTTTTTAACTTCTAACTATGACCTTGAGGTGGCATCGAGAGCAAAGTCTCCATCTTTGCTGATGACACAAATTGGTAAGGTAAATAGAATCAGAGCAGATGAATTTCTCCCCAGAAGGACTTGGAGAGACTGGAAACGTGGGCAGGTAGTGGCAGATGAGGTTTAATACAGATAAATGTAGGGTTATGTATTGGGAAATAAGAATAAACAGCGACTTACAAATTAAATGAGGATAATTGGGAATCCTTGATGGAACCGAATTTAGGAGTGCTTGTAGACAGCAGGCTTAGCAATAGTGCCCAAAGTTATGCAGTAGCTGCAAAGGCAAACAGATCGTATCTTGCATTAAACAGGCAGATGGAAGGGAAGTAAACATAATTATGCCCTTTACAAAGCCCTAGTGAGACCACACCTTAACATCAAGTACAGTTTTTGGCACCAATCCTTAGAATAGACATTCTGGAACTAGAGAAAGTCAGAGCCACACCAATTAATAAAGAGGATGGACAATTTAACTTATGAGGAGAGGCCAGAAAATTATATTTATTCTTTAGAAAGACTAACCCCGTCTAAGACGGATACAATATAGAAATATATTCAGGGACAATAAAGGAGCCTTTCAAAAGAACTATTCATCCCACGGCAGTTACTAAGGACATGAGTCATCCTTAAGGTTGGAGGAAAGGAGATTTCACCACAAAGGGTTCTTACATAAGGGCTGTTATAGTGTGGATTCATGGAGACTGTGATGGCAGATACAATAGATTTGTTCAAAAAAGGTTGGACAATCTTTTTAGATAGGAAAGTATACAGGGATATACCAAAAGTAAACATGGAAGGATGTTGATCCAGAGATTAATCCGATTGCCAATTCTTGGAGTCAGGAAGGATTTATTTCCCCCTTATGAGATATCATTAGATAATGTGTCACTGGGGTTTTGTTGCCTTCCCCTGGATAAATATATGTAATACGGATATAGGATAAGTATCTGTCGCCTACATTTAGCATAGGTGTATTTGATGGACATAGTCTTTTTTCAACTCATCTCTATGTAACTATTATGTAACTATTATGTAACTAGTTAACTATGTAATTGAAACATTTCACTAAAAACAATGACAACAATGGTAGCACTCCCAAACATCACACGTCGTAAATCAATGACACCATGGAAAATCAACATGATACTATAACCTGTGGCTTCAGGGAGTCTCCATATGGAACTCCCTCTACAGTCATTAACGCTGTGCAATATATATTCTAACAACACGTGACAGAAGAACCATACTGCCCAGACAGGAACACGCCGCGGCAGCTAACGCAATGTGTTCCAGAGGTCTCTGACATTGTTATAGAACATTTGTACTGGAAACTCGGTATTTTGGTGTTACTCAAAATCTGTAATAAACTATAAATCAATAAAACCGTTTGCATTTTTTTTTTTTAAATGACCTCATTATCCGGTTTTGATTCCATTTAAAGTAGCGTCTTGTACTTTATTTTTCGGTTATCAGATTTGGGGCGCCCTGTGGAGCTGAACAGCATTATTCCCAATCCACGACCAACCCGATGTTTACCTTTTATTGGTGCTGTTTGGGAAATACAAAATGGCCACTGCTTCAGCCTCACTCCCGCGGGCCAATAGGAAATTGCGATGTCATGGAGGTGATTGCTGTTTAACACATTCTGTAGCCTTCACAATGCTTCTTGCCTGTGACCCAACGCTGAACACAATACCATTGTATATATAAGACCACTCCATTTTCAAAACCCAAATAAGTAGATTTAAGGGGTCCCAGTTCACAAAATACATTTTAATGGAGAAATCCTGACATAAAAGTAAGATCCATTTAAATATACAAACCACGGGGAAATGGTAGTGTGATTGGGATGCGGTGCAGCATGGCACCCAGAATAAGGTTATGCTGCATGCTGTCTCTTCCGACATAGGGAAACCCCATGTTAAGGGTTAACATGCCATTCTGCGGGTTGGGAGATGCCCAACCCTAGTTATGAGTTATATATTTTCTGTGGGTTTTGTAAACTGTTTGGGTTACACTTGGTGTGACTCCTTGTATTCCTGAGCCTGGAACAATGAGTCAGGGGTTAGTCATTGTGTGGGCCAAGTGCTGTATCCAAGGACAATGGAAACTATGGAAGGACCGCCCATCTGCAGAAGAGTACACAGCCCAAGACCATTTATTGTTTCTCCCTGGCAGCATAGCATCCATCCCTGGGGGTGCCTGGAACTGATCTTGGGACCCTGCATTCAGGTCCTAGCCCCATTTGCCTGGTTCCAATTGGTCAGTTTTAATTTCCCATGCTCCACAGCCCAAGGCATCCAGGTAACTCACTTGGCAGCACCCTGCACCTAGCGACTATGATTCCCCAGTTAGTCACTTGTTGTGGGATATTGTTGTGCTTTTGTTATTTGTTTTGTTTGGCTAAATAAACAGAGGTTTATTAGCCTCTGTGTCCTTCCTGGTTATTGCGGTCCCAAGGTTGTCTGGTCAACCCATCGTGCAAACGGATTTCTGGTGGAGAAGTGGGATTCGCTAGGCCATGGCTGAAATATGGGTGTGACAGATTAGACCAGCTCCCTTAAATAAAGGTTAAACACAGTCTGCTGACTCATTCACATGTCGGTCCCTTCATTTTAGGGCAAAATATCAGGAAAATGTATATTGCTAGGTTACTGCTGTATAATATAATGATTCCCCCCTCGCCCCCGCCCCACCCCCCCCACGCCCTCTACCAGATACCCCTTGGGTTCCTCCAGTGTGTGTCACAGGGCAGCTTCCTACATGACCCCTGCTGAGATCAGCTCCTTAAATTCCAGCTCTGAGCGTCACAGTTTGTAACCACTTCGGTGCTGGATTCCCTTTTATTTTCACATTTCAGTTAGGTTGTGTCTAGTCCTGTGATTGGTGAGGATTAAAACATCTCTGATTGATAAAAAAAAAAAGAAGTCCCAGGGAATAATGGGCAAGGAAATCCTTAAAAGTCTGCCCTGTTTTCCCAGAGTCAGACTCCCTGGGGAAAGACATTCGATGCTGTGATCTCTCTTTGGGGTACGTTGGTCTGCGCAGTACCCCTTTTCCTGCGCCACCCGGGACTTTATTCCCGCCACTCCGGGGTGGAACTGACTACTTGTAGTTTCAAAGTTAAACTCTTTTTATTTCTACTACCTCTCCTCCTTTTATTTCCTGTTGCTGACTGTGTTATATTTTTGCGTACTTTAACTTCTAGATTAAACTCTGTTTGATCGCTCTGTTGTCGTGACTGAGTGTGAGCCCACATGGTTTTGTGTAACTTGTGACTTACTGTATATGTGATAATTTACTCAAACGCTAACCCCTGAGAGTTCAGGCTTGGGTTGTTACTGTATGTGCCTTGTGATTCAGTAACTTGCTGAGTGCTCGCTGGGAGTTTCTGGAATTCTCTAGGTTGTGGAAATCCCATTGTCCCCAGAGACACCAGCCGAGGTATAAAGGTTGGGATCATTGTGATCTGGGTACAGGGATTGTGTAAGTGTGTTGTGTGATATGGGAATCTTGGGACCCTCTACATTCACGGGAGTCCCCTTGTCCCCAAAATCCATATGGGTATCAGAGTAAGGTTGTGCAATCTGGTCAGTGACCCAGGGTGGGTGGGCAGTATCCCAGGCATAAGAGCGTGGCTCTTGGGTGTGGGGTGGGCCCCTAGTGGTTCTGGGTGGTAACTACCCTTCTTGCAAGTCAGGCTAGGGTTCCCAGGGTGTACTCTGTGTCAGTGTTCCAGAATTGGGTGGGGTATCCGGTATAGGAGCGTGGCTTTGTGGGGTGTGCTCTATTCACTCTGTGGGGTGTGATGCTACCATCGTAGCAAAGTGAGGCTAGGGATAGCAAGTGGATGTTAGCCCGAGTATGGATCCCCTTAGCCCGAGCGGCGATTACCATCGTGGTCTGTAGTTCCGAGCACGTTCCCAGCGGGGGGATCGGATAGACTCAGTATAACGTGACACACTGGATTGGGTACGGACAGTCTGGCACTCGCGCTTCATAACCAGACCTCGCCATGCTGTCACAACGGGTTTGCACTGAGAAGGTATCAGATTGGAGACCTCAGATCTGTGGGTTATAATGGCACAGTGCTTGGCATGGGCGACACTCCATTCCCCAGTTTAGTTTAGCCGATTGTGTAAAGGCAGACGAATGCTGATCGATACAGAGGCTGAACCCAGGAAAAGCTAGTGACTTGTTTGTGTCATGAAGCTAGCGCACCCACAGAAGATGATCCAAGGTGTTTATCCTCCATGATCTGCTACGCACGAGAGAGAGGTGGTCCTCCATTGGGAATTGGGATTTTGTAGTCAGCTAAATTCTCTCGACTAAACTACAACAGTTTCCCTAAATTTGACGAGGGCAAGAGGACATAGACGGCTACCTGAGGTCATTTAGAAACATGTGTCACCTGCATCAGCTTCCCGAAAAACTGCTGGTGGAAATTGCTGTCCCCAAAGCTAAGTGAAAGCTTCCAAGGCATACTCGGAAATCGTTATGGGGAAGCTGGACTTATGCGGTCGTGCAACAGTTCCTCTGGCCTATTATGCTATTACTCAGGAGTCTTATTGGCCAAAGTTCCAGGCGCAGCAAGGGGTTCCTCCAGGGTACACATGCAGAGATTGTCTCCATCTGCCCACTACCTGAAGTAGTGGGTAGTCCAGCAGCGAGGTAGCAACCATGAAATACTGCAAAGACTTGATCATAAAAGAGCCAATTCTTGCTAAGTGTATCCCCTAGGTACGAGTTGCGTCTTAGATCTCCTGTAAGCACATTAGGGCTACCATAAAAATGGAAGTTGATTTTGTTGTGGGGTCACCCATACTTGCTCACACTGGACACTGCCGGGTGCCCTGACCCCTGGGACTCATACCAACGCCCAGCAGAGCAGTCCGACGACCTAAGCCTGAACCACAGCAGCCCCAACTTATAACCATCCCCAACCGAATTCGAGCACACAGAGGAAATAATAAAAACATCGTCACCTGAAGCCCCCTGGGCAGCTGTCAACCAGAAGTTTCGACTGATTTGTGTGTGAGCGAGGAAGTCTTTGATTTCCAGAGACACCCACCCGACGTAACGGTTGAGAACGAGAAGTCAGGGAAGAACGGTAGTTTGTTACGATGAGCCTGGCCCATCAGGAGTAGATTTTCACTATACACACCAAGAAGGGCAGTGACAACAGCAACAACCGACGATCTATCCCAGCAGGATTATACCCGGGCCTGCTCTGACGCCTGTAACCCCATAGACCAAGGAGGCCAGCCCATCCTAGTTGATACCCCAGACCTCATCTTGAGGGGTGAGGTGCCACGTAGAGGCAGAATGGCGCCCAAATAATGTTATTGCTTCATTGCTCTGCCTTCAATAGGGAAACCTTAAGTTAAGTGTTAACATGCAATTTTAGGGTTAGAGAGTGGCCCACACCCTAGTTACAAGTTATATATTACCTAGTGTTTTGTAAACTGTTAGGGTTTATTTGTGTGACCCTTGTATGCCTGAGCCTGGAACAATGGCTGTGCATCAGCATACATTAGTCGGGGCCGTCATTGTGTGGGCCCCATGCTCTCTCCAGGGACAATGGAAACTAGGAAGGACACACCCTCCTGCTCAGAAAGTACACAATCCAAGACCGTAGCATTATTCTCTCCCTGGCAACACAGCGTCCAACCCTGCGGGGGGCCTGGATCTGATCTCGGACCGGCATTCAGGTTACAGCCCAATCAGTGCTATTCCTATTGGTCAGTTGAATTCCCCACATCCCAGGACCAGCACCTTGAGCATCCTTCGGCACACTGCTCCACTCCCTCTCATTTGGAATTGGCTTGGCAGTTTAAAGGACACTGTACTGTCGCTAAATTAAACTTCCGTTATTAACCTCCGTGTTCTGTCTGGTAATGCGATCACAAGGAAGTTCTGGTCAACCCAATCGTGACATGGATTTTAGAAGAGTTCGTCCCACCATGGTATCAAGTTACTCATGTAACTAATGACACTTTCATTGGGGCTTAAACGCAGTGTAATTGGCCTAAAATAAGGTAAGCACGGTGAATACTATGGGCAAAATACTATGTAAGCACGGTGAGCTGAGACTGTGGGAGAGATCTCTCTAACTGCCCTTCTGTCGACTCACGTGCTTCTCAAGAGTTTGCACAGGCACGAGCCCTCTCTCGCCCTTCCTTTAACCAGCTTCTCATCAGGGACAGGATAAGTAAAGGGCATAGAAAACACTTGATTAACAAAACATCCCCCGAGGACCCGTGAACTGCACTAGTAAACATTCCCAGAGAACAAAAGAAGCCACATCTTTGCTTTTACCACGTTAGATTAGTTAAGGAACGCTATTTGTTTTTTTTTTGTCATTTTCAAAAGGGTGTTTCGGGGGATCAGCGTCACTGAGAAGTTGCTTTAAAAAACAAAATACACTTTTGTGTGCCGTATGCGACTGTCCCTTAAAATGCGTGTCCCTGTACTATAAGGACAAACATGGATTCATTATGCAAAAACATGAAGTATCATCACAACCCACACACAGGCAATCTGAGAATTCTAACCTACCCGGAGAAAGAAAACCCAGGGAAGTATGTCTAGAAAAGTTTATTTTTTTGACCATGTTCAAACAACAAAATGTTGCACTATTTTCCCTGTTATTTCCTGGGTACCATATTTGGAACCATCCTTATACGTGTAACCTTCAAGGGGCCGGTATTATAAACATGACTCATCTCCTGCATCTGTTGACACCAGGTAGGAGCCCACCACGCCTCACGTCTTCTAGGATCACAACGCTCCTCTCAGCTGTTTTAATTAACCAGACTCGTTCTCGTCTTCCGTAGGGCTCATGGGAGGGTCGTAGCCACTGCAGATGTAGCAGTCGGTACGGTAGAAGCCTCTGGACCAATGGTAGAGCCGCAGCTTAGCGGGTGAAATACATAGTCTGCCTCCTTGGCAAATCCTCCAACTGCCTGTGGTCATCAAATGAGAATGAGTGAAAGTTACTTGGGAGAAGGGAGGAAAATTGGGAAAGTCAGTGGATAAGAAGGTATCTGGTTGTGATAACCCTTAGCTGTCCATCCAATTTGGGTTTAGGTACAGTGATGGTTGATCAGTGTTCTGCACTCCTCTGACCATAAAGGGTGGTGGAGAAGAACAAAACAATGGAATGGTCCCGAGGTGTTGTAGGGCTTTCTCGTGACATCAGGGGAAGATCAGTGACGCTACGTTGATTAGCATTAAAAGGCCAGTCCATCTTAGGACAACAATTAACCAACAGGCATTGACGGTTTTAAGGAGTTAAATCTGGGTGGGTAAAAAATGAGAACACCATAGAAGTATTAAATCATATTTTTAAGGATAGTTTGGGAGAAGCCAAACATGGGGGAGTTTGATATTATTATTGTGCTGTAGGGACAGAATTACATACTGTAAATGACAAACAGAAATGACATAACAAATAAGCACAAACAATAGAACTGGAACAAAAGGTGTATAGTGGGGCAGAGGACGCCTCAGAGGGGGTTTTTGGTCCAGCCACACAGCTGGTCCCATTCGGGTCGGGGTTGTTATGTTAGTGTGGTCAGCAACAGCGAGAGAAGATCCCAGTCAGAGTAAGCAAAAAACGTGAAGTCAGGCTTACAGGTCTGTAATTCCCCGGTTGTGATCTAGCTCCCTTTTCAAATATAGGCACCACATCTGCTTTACGCCTATCTTGTGGTACAGAGCCTGGGGAAATGAAGTCCTTGAATATTAAGTGTAATGGTTTGGCTATTACTGAACTTAACTCCTTGAGAACTCTTGGATGTATGCCATCGGGGCCAGGTGCCTTATTTAATTTAATCTTTTCAAGCCGCTTATGAACTTCTTCCTCATTTAACCAATTGTTCATTAATATGGAGGTTGTGGCTTCCTCCTGCGGCACTACTATTGAAATTGATTCTTCCCTGGTAAACACAGAGGCAAAGAATTTGTTAATACTGTGCCTTTGCTTTTTCCTTATCTCCAATAATCTGCCTGCCCATCTCACACTGAAAGGGTCCTATATTTTATTTTCTCATTTTTTTTTGTTTTTAAGGTACTTAAATAACTTTTTAGGGTTATCCATTTTTGCTAATTTAATTGCCCTTTTGCAATTTTTGCTACATTCCTTATAATTCTGATACGATGTCTCCGTCCCTTCTGACTTAAAGAATCTAAACGCCTTCCTCTTCTTGTCCATTTCCTCCCCTACCTGTTTATTTAGCCACATTGGTTTAGACTTGTTTCTTTTATACTTATTACCCAAGGGTATACACTGATAAGTGTGCTTTTCTAACAATGTTTTAAAGACTGCCCATTTATCTTCTACATTTTCCCTCGCGATTTCCAAACCTGCAGCGATGGTGGCATTATCCCGAGTTGAGCTCATATTGGACCTGTGTGCATCTGATCCATTCTCTGCCCAGCTGGTGTTGGGATCCGGGGACCAGTGAGATAATGGGACAGTCATTCTCACAGGTCCTCCTGTCCAGTCCTGATCCAAGCAGAGATGCTGAAGGATGCTTCAGAGCTACTGAAATGTATATACAGATGCAGCGGCCGTTATTCGAACAAATCTCGAAATGGATTCCCGTGATCCGCACGAGTTTTGCCGGGGAAGACTATAATGGCCCATCGGATTAACACAGCAGGAGTCCCTGCTGTGTGAGTCCTACCGGGGCCTGCCTGTAATAGACGCACAGTAAGGCTAAGTCCAAAGAGACTTCAGCCGTGCGGAGGCACGCGGAGGCTGAGGGAAAGCGGGTGCTTTTCATGACCTTAGTTCGCGCGCTGTCCAGGGGCGTGTCGGGGGGCGGGCCAGTGACGTCACGGAGCTGGTTCGCCCTCATTGGGCGAATCGCTCACGTGACCGTCCCTCCGCTCCCGTGAGCGCTTAAACTAAAAAAAAATTGTTGGCTACGCTTCCGCACGCCTGCGGAAGCGTGCGCGAGCCCCTGCTAAAGCCGCTCTCATTGCAGGGGCTCACTGCCAAGCGTGAGCGCGGGTAAGCGCGGGTCAGCACCTAAGCGCTGACCATGCCCGCGGCCTAAGAGATAGGCTGAATCAGTCACTCTACTGCGTGCCTCTCAGAGGTGATCGTGGGGGTTTATTTCATTTTAAACATTACAGTATTGTAGCAGGGGGTCTCCGGAGCTGAACCACATTTATTTCAAGTCCAGAGATCCCCTACTTCCCGAGATACAGGCCCCGTTATGGCAAAATGTACCCAGGTATATGTTCGGATAACGGCTGCTGCTTCGTGTATGAGTGTGTGCAGCCCCCTCCTTCACCTACACTGCTGCTGTTCTCTGTAACACACACACTCATACAGAATAGGACTGGAGGGGCGATGCTATCCACGCTATTAAACTTTTACCATTAAATCCCCTTAGATCTGCACCGTTGACCCTTAATTCCGCATCGCTACGATTAACACTTTCCTGCACTTGTGTGATACTTGTGAAATTTAAAAGGTTCCTAGTTTGATTTTTATTTATGTAAATGTTCTCGATTAATGTGTAAAGGGATACAGAGAAGAAAAATGGGGGAAAACAACACGAAGGGGGAAGTAAATGGAGCAAGAGACCACCCTATTACCTACAAATAGCAAATATACCATAAGGAAGGATGATGACAAAGAAAAAACAAGGAACGACAAAGTCACAAAGTCAGGTTGACATTTTATGTAGTTAATCTTGTCCATTCTGAATTCTATAAAGCATTCATCCAAGGGGCTAATACCTTATGAAATGTAAGATCTTTTGTTTGGGTTACAGAAGGGCCAAAAGTATTTCCCGCATTATGACATCTGGTACGAATGTAACATTTCTGAGAGGGTGTGTGTGTCTGTGCCTCGAGCGTGTCACACCTGTCACCATTGTGCCCAGTATTTTTGGAGAAGCTGCCTGGAAACCCTTTGCATGTGTCAGGTGATGACATAGTCCTTTGTGATTGGCTGGTTAGCAGAAAGCTGCCTGGCAGCCATGTTTAAAAAAGAGAACATGCCCACTTCTTAATCCTTTGGGTGCCCCAGGATGTGGTCATCACGTCACGGGGGCTGGCACTCTGGGGCCCCCATGTCATGCCCAGGGTTGTGTGTGTTTTTAGCTTAGATCCCGCTATATAACCGGTAACGAAACGTAGGAGCAGGGTCTCTCCTCCCCCGTTTCCTCCGACATGACCGAAGCGGTCTCATGACCGGTATTGAAAGCGGTCACGTGATTGGGCCCTCAAATGGTAAAGGGCAGTTCCTCTGGGGACACTAGTGGAATAATGGCGGTGGCACTTACTATCGGTTAAACGGATGGGATGGGCACAAATAAAACTATTATAACTATATTTCCTTTTTTTTTTTAACTTTTAATGTCTCAATATTGACAAAATGCTTTGGGGCGTTGAAACAATATTTGCTTCATCTCTTTTGTGATAACGCTGTTTGTAAGCTGTGCTATATGCAGGGAGGTTGTTCATCCCCAATCTCTTGCTTTGGTATAGTGTTTGACCAATAATGGCAGGATAAAGTGTTTAAAGGGATTAAAGCAGTGTTTCCCAACTCCAGTCCTCAGGGAACCCCAACAGGTCAGGTCTTAAGGGTATCCTTGCTCCAGCACAGGGGGCTCAGTCACAATGACCGAGCCGCTGATTGACCCACCTGTGCTGGAGCAGGGATATCCCTAAGACCTGTCCTGTTGGGGTTCCCTGAGGACTGGAGTTGGGAATTACTGGATTAAAGACTGAAAGAACAATAATTACCAGGTGGTAATTTTTGCAAGCTGAGTTCAGCCTTTACTGTATTATTGCCAGCAGTGTCCGGTGGTACCTGAACTACTGGCATTGACTATAGTGGATTCTTGCTGCCCTGCTTTAAGCTGTATTTAGCCTACACTGCATGCTGGCTATCTATTTTCAGGGGTGTCTGATTTGACCAGTGATAGGGGAAGGAAGGTTTAGGGAAGTACCTCTGGGACCCTTTGGGACCAGGGGGAATGGGCCAGATGAAGAGGTAGTCCCTCGAAACGTCGCCCTCCTAGCATACTTTCCGTTCTCCGTTTTTGTGTAATTTCCTTGTGTTTCATGTTTTTTTTCCCTTTTCCTCCCCCCCCCCACCCCCCCCTCACTTTGTGACATGCCCATTGTGACACTGGTTTCTGCAAACACATTTGATTTATTTCTGGTTTGTTTAATTATTAAATATATTTTCTGCATTACAATTGTTTTCATCATTTAGCTATTAGACAGTGAGTGCACTGCTGCTACTTACGTAGATTTGTTAATAATTACAGGTGAGATTTGAATTATGGGACCCAGAGGAAATTGAAACAGACTTATTCTTAGGCAAGAAACAAATAAGCGAACATTATACTTGGGAGCAGTGGTTCTCACCCTGGTTTGGGCAAGTGCGCCCATTGAGGGTTTATAAAATCTCGGGGAATCCCTTCACTAATCCCTTCTTGCTCACACACACCACACTCTCCCACACACCTAAAACGTGTCAACTGCACAGTGGGTGCGGCTCACGTTGTCTGGAGGCTGCGATCCGCCTCTCCTCTCTCTCCTCTGTGTTCCGGGCTCAGAGAGGAGAGGCGGATCGCAGCCCGGGAATGCATCCCCCCCTCCCCTGGAGGCAGCAGCACCCCTGTCAGAGGATAGTGGCACACCATTGTATCCCGGCACCCTGGTTGAGAAACACTGCTTTAGGGGGAACTGAATCTTTCTAGATTGATAAATTGTTTCAGAATTGTTTTTTTTTGTTGCTTGCTATGTGGGAATGCCCCTGTACGTTCCTCCTACCTACCAATTAGATTGTGAGCTCTTCAGGGCAGGGACGAGGACTTCCTAATGTTACTTTTATGTCTGAAGCAATTCTGCCCATGATCTGTTATTTGTATTATTTGTTATTTATATGATTGTCACATGTATTACTTCTGTGAAGCGCTATGTACATTAATGGTGCTATATAAATAAAGACATACATACATATATACATACATACATACATACATACGCCCAGGACATACTGTACTTGAAAACGAGAGGTAACGCTCAATGTATTACTTCCTGGTAAAATATTTTATAAATAAAATAAATAAATAACCTACAAAGTGGTAACCCTGCCTAGTACCATGGAGTACTAATACCAGTGCCGTGTAAGTGGTGACATCCCAATGTATTACTTCCTGGTAAAATATTGTATAAATAAATAAATAACATACAAAGGGGTAACCCTGCCTAGTACCATGGAGTACTAATACCAGTGCCGTGTAAGTGGTGACATCCCAATGTATTACTTCCTGGTAAAACATTTTCTAAATAAATAATCCGGTGGTGATTGGTGATTTTTTTTACCCAAATCTGACACTTATCAGTATTTTAAATCCTTTTTTAAAGTTGGTTTATAAACACGGGGAGCGGAGACTTGGGAGGGGGTTTGATCCCCTCCGGCTGCTCCCTTCTGTCTGACGTCACTGTGCCTTCTACAAGAGTTTGCACAGGCAGAGCCCCCTCTCCCCCCCACTTTATTGTCTCTCTGATAATGACAGGGGGGGGGGGGATAATGTGAAAGAATACATTTGATTAACAAACTCTTTCAATTTGTAATTAATTTCGCAAAAAATGAAAGCAGCCAAATCCTTGCAGTTAGCATGGTTACATTGCATTAGGGAAGCCAATTAGACTGTTACATTGTTTACAAATTGTTGTTCCCTGTCTTACACCAATACCTGCCAGCTAACTCCAGGTCAGCGGTGTGATGCTGATCCAGTCGTAACCACGAACCTGGTACGCCAGGCGCCCTTATGACATATCAGGGTTGCGATTGGACGTCTGATGGAGCGGCCAGCCAGATCAAAATTAAACTGAAACCCACTCACTTCCTGTTTCTGGCATTTAGGGCCCGGTTGTGTCATGTGACCGTTTCTGGAGCGATGACACAGCGCAGAAGTCTGGGCCGCTGCGTGTAACAGAAATCAGATAGCAGGTAACGGGGGGTCATTCTCTTCACAGCAAAAGCTGGTGGGATTTATAGAATAGCCTCCCAACACAGGTTATAGAGCAGGGTTTTCCAACCACAGTTCCTAGGAACCCTTGTGTTCCCCGGGCGTCCCTAAAGGGTCCCTGTAATATTTAGATCATTTTAAAATTGTACCAAATACAGAAGAATTAACAATGCATCTGATCTCAGACGCGCTATTAGAGAGGGTTGGGGTTCATTTCAATGCATCTGATCTCAGACACGCTATTAGAGAGGGTTGGGGTTCATTACAATGCATCTGATCTCAGACACGCTATTAGAGAGGGTTGGGGTTCCTTACAATGCATCTGATCTCAGACGCGCTATTAGAGAGGGTTGGGGCTCCTTACAATGCATCTGATCTCAGACACGTTATTAGAGAGGGTTGGGTTCCTTACAATGCATCTGATCTCAGACGCACTATTAGAGAAGGTTGGGGTTCCTTACAATGCATCTGATCTCAGACGCGCTACTAGAGAGGGTTGGGGTTCTTTACAATGCATCTGATCTCAGACACGCTATTAGAGAGGGTTGGGGTTCCTCAGAATTTCACATAGGGTTCCTTAAACAAAAGAAGGTTGGTAACCCCTGTTATAGAGCCTAATACTGTATATAGTAGGCTACCTGTTTCTACCTCATCTTATTTCCCACTTCAACGCAACATCCATTGGAACCAGATATCCCTCTTACATACACTGTATATTATACGGTGTTTCTGTATTTCCCCAATGAAGGACCCTGAGAGGTTGGAAAGCCTGCAACACATCATCTACTTGTTGGTCCAATAAAAGGTATCATACGCCCTCCTCCCTCCCCTCCTTCATTCCTACATGGAAGGACTGACACGGCTCCCCTCCCTTCTTCGCGTGATAGAGTAGGGGAATTCACATGTTTTGGGGGATAGACAGAAGGCCGATAAATATGAAATAGAGCCAATGGTCAAATGGGGTCTGAGGTTTTACATGGAAAATGGACCACCAAGATGGGTCAAGTCGTATTTATTTGCCTTCATATTCCATGGGGGTTATTGACTAAAGTCTCCTTGCTAAAAAAAACTGGGGCAAACCAGTGCAAGAAAGAGCACCAAATGTATGAAAGATAAGAAATCCCACGAAATACAATGTTTTTTTCCATATGATCGATATGACACTTGCGCACTGGTTTTGAGACAGTTTTGCAGCCAGGAAACAGTTAGTAAAATAGCCCCCTACGTTTCCATAAGGGGCAACCAAGCAGAAGGGGCCAAGACAAAAGACTGAGAATAAACAAGATCTCTGTATAATAAACCGCTTTATTACAGTTTTAGGATGAATAACTTAACATACATATAACCACACGTCACGTCTCTTATAGATACGATATTAGGACATGACATATATTTACAGACACTTTTTAGTAAGTCGGTGACAGAAGAGGAAAGAGAGGTAACAACATTGAGGCGACACGAGCGTGGACATGTGGCAAGGTGCGTCACGCACAGGGCAGTGAGACGGGTGATCTCCTTGTTTGCTGAGAACACCTGCAGTGCTGAGTTATACAATGGTCTGCAAACCCCCGTACCCCAGAGGTTCTCAACTCCAGTCCTCAAGACCTCCCAGAAGGTCAGGTTTTAAGGACATCCCTGCGTCAGCACTGGTGGCTTGATCAGTGGCTCAGTCTTTGACTGAGCCATTGATTGAGCCACCTGTGCTGAAGCAGGGATATCGTGGAAACCTGAACTGTAGGGGGGTTTTGAGGACGAGAGTTGAGAACCTCTGCTGTATACGGTATGCAGTGAAGCAATCTTCTTGTTGGGGGGGGGCAAAAACTTAGATATTGGTAGCAAGCATAGAAAAGTCCTATTAAGCAAGGGGGCAAGTGAGACTTCAGCAGCTTGTGTGGACTCAATAAACCACGGAAACAAGTGTGTGGAGTCCCACTGAATTAACACAAACGTGTGCACCTGTGGTCAGTGTATCTAAAAATAATAGTGCTGGTCATTAAAGCTGTTTGGTGCTTATTGTAGGAAGGTGTATAAATTATACAAGTTCAAAAAAACAAGCATATGGAGCCTTACTGAAATAAGTGCCCCTTTATTTAGACGGAAGATGGAACTCGAAGGATGTCACTAAATATGAGTGGTACTCTGTACACCATCACGCACTGACCACCGGTGCACACACACAGGAGATCATTAATCAGATGCATTATCTGACTCAACCAACATCATTTAAGACAACTTTTCAGTGGTTGCCACCAAAAAAAGATTCCCTGCTGTGTGAATGAGCGGCCTCCCAGTGTCACGTTGTCCGGTCATTGCCTGAACACTGAGAAACGTTGGTCCATCAATGAGTGCCGTGCAGAACGGGGTGACACTGCCATAGTGTGGGGAAATGGTTCATAGCTGTGTGTGGACACAAGCTTTGTATTCTCTGATCTACAATTGTACATAATACATACTCAAGGGTATTAGTGCTTCAACCACTTCATCAGGGGGCTGGATGTTAGGAGAATAGGTATATAAAAATAGAGCGCCATACTGGGCTTTAAAGGCTATATAAGCCGACAACCCCCACAGACTAGAATGCTGCCTTTTAGTTGACAACATCCGGGGCGGCCACTTCGGCGTATATAAAATAAGGCCCATAACACTATTTGCTAAATCAAGAGGGGATGGATTACAGAGCTCCGATTATTAGGTTATCAGGGCTCGATCCGGCGTTAATAATAATAATAGCATGTTCTTGTATAGCGCTGCTAGTTTTACGTACCGATTTACAGAGACATTTTGCAGGCTGAGGTCCCTGCCCTGTGGAGCTTACAATCTATGTTTTGGTGCCTGAGGCACAGGGAGATAAAGTGACTGCCCAAGGTCACAAGGAGCCGACACCGGGAATTGAACCAGGTTCCCCAGCTTCAAACGCAGTGCCAGTCAGTTTCTTTTACTCTTTCTCCCGTTAACGGCCATTGTAGGTTAGTGGATCCTCGAGCGAGTTATTTTATCTGATTAACTCCTCATAAGTGTGGTCGGCATTATTTTGTTTTAAAGGCAAGTAACGTGGCTGGCGAGAGTGGCAACTCTGAGGCTACGCCGTAGACCTCTCATGTCAAAGAAAGGAGATCTTGTAAACTGGTTCCAATGTGATTAACTAAACACAAAGGCGGTCAAAGTGCAGTGGCTAATGGTTTATGGGGGTTATGGCCTAAAACCTGCCATTCCGTGTGAATAAGTATAAGCAAGGCCCTTAAAGTATTTTAATCCACAGTATAGCCCCCTCACTCCATGCTGCCATGAGGTCACCATCCGCTTTTCTGTTCCATCAAAACAACACACTGCATGCTGGTTACCATGGTCCATGGGTCCTCCCTTTGTATAGACAATGGACCCTTGGAGAACCAGGACAGGATTAGTATTTCATAATGGCATGGATCTAGATTGGCAACAGTGAAACCAACAAGGCTGTTAATGAGTGAGACTACTTAAGATAGAGTAACACTCACTCCAGGCGTAGGCGCTTGGTCAGGCTTCAAAAGGGAAGCAAGAAGAAAGTATATTGACTTGTCTCCCAAGGGATAAGAAGACAGGTGATCTTTTTGGCATGTTTGGTATCTTCCTCCACCTTGAAATACCTCTCTCCTCCCTCTCTTGTCACAACCATTAGCAGCTAACACAACTTGAGCGAGCCTTTAAGCTTTGGCATGCAGTACCGCCAACTACCACCTAATGGTGTTGTAACACTGCACCATAAGTATCAAGTTCAGGAGGGAGATATGGTAAGATATACAGGCATACCGAATCTGAATATGCAGTGATCAGGAGCTCTTAAGCAAAAAGGACACAATGTACCTGCAAACCTGTTGACAGGTGTGTGTGTGACATAATATGACACTGTCAATGTATAACTTTATCTAATAATTGACCCCAGACCGTTCCAGTTGGAAACAAGGATGGACGAAACCCTCCCTACAAAAGGTCACATAATATTCATATGGTCTCATTTGTGTTGTGAAAGCAATACACAGCCTAATTAAGTGGGTCAATCATGGGCTGGGATAGCTTAAATGCCACCGCTGTCTGATGTTAATATGTCCCATCGGGTCATCAACTTTATTGGTGGCTGATCTGGAACTAGTTGTGGCGAGAAGGGGACACGCTTGACCCCTGGTCTTGCAAAGGTACGGGTAAGTGGGGACAGAGAGGAGCGCCTGCCCAGGGTCTATCCGAAGCCACCGCGGTCTTCTAACGGCAGGATTACATGGAGCTGAGGTCGTGGGATCGGTAGTGCATGTACGAGTTTGGACGCTGCTGTGGGCGAGGTATGGTGAACTCCTTTGAAGGATCGATGTCCTGAAAGAGAGGAAGAGGTGACATTACGTTTGGTATCAAGGTTGACAGCATTTTATAGCGGTGTTTATGAGCAACTGGGAAGTCTTCTCATATCTGGGAATAAGAGCCCATGGAGAGATCTCTTATATCTGTGTATAGGAACAAAGGAGAGGAGACCTCTGATATCTGTGTATAGGAACACAAGGGAGCAACCCCTTTTACCTGTGTATAGGAACACAGGGGAGACCGTATACATATATATATATATATAATATATATATATATATATATATATATATATATATATCATGGGAGAGACCACATATTTGTATATTGGAGAACATGGGAGGACTACTATATATATATGTGTATAGGCGCACAGGGGAGAGAACTCTTATATCTGTATATTGGAGCACATGGGAGGCACTACGTATATTTGTGTATAGGAGCACAGGGGGAGACCTCTTACGTGTGTGTATAGAAGCACAACGGAGTGACCTGTATATATAGGTATAGGAACACAGTGGGGGGGGGGGGAGAGGGAGGGCTATCTGTGTGTAGGAGAACATTTGAAGAACACTTATATCTCTGTATACAGTAGAACCACGTACCTGTCAGCGCAGTGGCACATACACGGCATCTTATACTAGCATACAGGAATATTTAAGTTGTTCCGCCATGTTATTGGGAGAACATGGCTGAGGCTACTTACCCTCATTGCAAGTGTTGCATCGAATCGTGGTGGAGAAGATGGGGAGCTTCTTCCAGAGTCTGGGCCTGAGGAAGAAACAGAGGTTTAAGAGCACAGATAAACCTGCATGATCCCCACATCCCGACATCCTCACAGGTACAACACTGTGAGACCCGAGTACTGGAGGCACATCCGAAACAGTGACATTCAGGGACATCTGCATGGGGATCTGAACACTGGAGGCACACCTGCACTGATGTACTTTGCTGCTATGTTTTCCTTTGACACATCTGTATCACAACCTGAATCCTACTGACACATCTGTATCAGAACCTGAATCCTACTGACACATCTGTATCACAACCTGAATCCTCACATCTGTATCACAACCTGAATCCTACTGACACATCTGTATCAGAACCTGAATCCTACTGACACATCTGTATCAGAACCTGAATCCTACTGACACATCTGTATCACAACCTGAATCCTACTGACACCATCTGGATCAACAACCTGAATCCTCACATCTGTATCAGAACCTGAATCCTGACATCTATATCCCAACCTGAATCCTCACATCTGTATCAGAACCTGAATCCTGACATCTGTATCCCAACCTGAATCCTCACATCTGTATCACAACCTGAATCCTCACATCTGTATCAGAACCTGAATCCTCACATCTGTATCACAACCGGAATCCTCACATCTGTATCAGAACCTGAATCCTCACATCAGTATCAGAACCTGAATCCTCACATCTGTATCAGAACCCGAATCCTCACATCGGTATCAGAACCCAAATCCTTACATCTGTATCAGAACCCGAATCCTCATATCTGTATCAGGACCTGAATCTTCACATCTGCATCAAAACCTGAATCCTCACATCTGTATCAGAACCTGAATCCTCACATCTGTA
>WSYH01006248.1:28268-39317 GCA_036426205.1 Ascaphus truei
ACCTGAATCCTCACATCTGTATCAGGACCTGAATCCTCACATCTGTATCAGAACCTGAATCCTCACATCTGTATCAGAACATGAATTCTCACATCTGTATCATTACCTGAATCTAACAAACACATCTGTATCAGAACCCGAATCTCACACACACATCTGTATCAGAATCTGAATCCTCACATCTGTATCACATCCTAGAGAGACATATCTACATTACACACTGAATCATGTTTACACAAGGAAAGGAGAATTACGAGATCTGTAAAGCTGTGCGCACTATTTTATCTATGAATATATCTTTTGTTGGCCCATTAAAAATGACTATAAACTCTGGGAAATGTAAACTTCTAGGAATAACGTGGCTTGGAGAACGCTACTTATTCTATTCTTTATCTGACTCTAGCACCCTACAAATACAACAACACACACTCAGCTGTGTGATACAATGCATTTCACGGACACCTTTGCATGATAAATGTAACCCCAGTTACATACAGCGTGTAGGATAATGTGACTCCCACACTTGTTGTTGCATTATAAACCACAAAGACAAACCAGTTTAATAACCTGTATTTCATAACCAATACGCTTGTATGATTATCACAACACCGCAGTTACTGTGGGATATTATTGTTAGCCCTGTAGACCTGTCTATTCCCCCACGTATTTCCATCAACACATTTGAATCCTACAATATTTTCAGCACTAGACAGATCCCTGTGATGTCTAAACTTTAAAATATTGGGTTGATCCTGTAAATTACAAAAACACGCCCATAACGCCTCCCATTGTGAAGCTATATCACCTCGGCAGAGGCACACCTGCGCGATGCCTACATTTAAGCACTCACCTGTCATACGACGGAATGTATATTTTTGAATACAGAGTGGTTAAACCCTGCTTGCCTGGGTGTGTCTGTGGTGTATCTGAGTCACTATGATACCTGGCAAACTGGCTGATCTCCTTGTAACTTGGGGTGAGATCAAAAGGCCTCTCTAACTATGCCAGATTCCAGTGTCTCTCAGTAAGGGCTGTGTATTGCCCCACAGACTATTCTTCTGGTGGTAACATTGGGACATAAAGCACACTGTACTTACACCCACGGTCCTTCCCTCTGTTATTACAGGTAATTCCGGGATATACAGACATGACTAGCATTGCAGTGTGAATAACTTGCAGACATTATAGAAGTTGTAATGTGCAGAATAATCTGAGCCCAGCTCTTTTATAAGAGGAGAGGGCTTATTAAAGTGAAGTGCTAAGCGTTAGAGACGGTCCATATCTGTCTTATTTGTAAACACAACAGTTGGAAGGCAGCGGGATCTCTTAGAGATGAAGAAGAGAGTTTATTTTTTTGAATTTTACATATTACTCCGACGCGTTTTCAGCCCCAGCTGGGGCCAAAACGCGTCGGAGGAATATGTAAAATCCAACAAAGAAACGTTCTTCTTTAACTCTAAGAGGACCCACTGCCGAATATATTCACACAACGGAGTCTACCACAGGATTAGACCGCTGATAGCAATTGGTGCACAACTGGATAATTGTTCCGGAGCACTGAGTACTAAAGGAGTGCAAGCTCGAAAATGCCTTTTTTCTCATTATTTGTTAACACACCATTATTAAAGTAGTGATACTGTGCCTGATATGAAGAGATCTGAGATCGATTAAGCAACAGGGCAAAGGTTTATGACATCTTTATTCATGTTATAAGAACATCAAGATAAGAAGCATTCTTCAATTATATCCTCTTTTATCAAGAAAACAGATTAGAAAGCCTACAAATAAAATAAGCAGTGGTGCTGTGCCCCCCTATACCGTATTATAATATTATTATTTATTACCATCATTCTTAGACCCTGATCTAACATCACTGTCTGTGTTTCTGTGTTTCACGAGTGCCTAAGGCATTGGAAACATTGTAACACTGAATATAAAAGATTGACATTTTGAATTATGATCAATATGCACTAGAATACTTTGTAAGAATTGAGCCTGGATGATATCGAGCCGTGATTCTCAACAGGGGTTTGTGAGGTGTCACCAAGGGGTTACCCCCCCAAAAAAAATATGTAATGGTGGCTCCCAGGCAGTATAGTGACTACCTACTTAGTAAGACCCCAAAATTCACTTTAGCGTAGGGGGGGGGGGGAAGGGGTGGGTGGGGGTATAGCTGTCAATTACAGCAGGAGTTTCCAAAGTCGTGTCCCACAATTCTTTGCATCCACAGTGGCAAGGCATTGTGGGGCTGACTTGGAAGGTCCTGCAGGGATTGATAGCTATACCCCCCATGCTGCCTGCACACACTGAGGGGCAGTTTTGGGGATTATTAAGCGTGTGTTCCCCCCACATTCTCAGGACACTATATACTGCCTGGGATCGGTCACACAGTCTGTTAGCGATAGTCTGATGAGGAGGCGATAAGATTTATTCATTAGGGGTTTATGGAGCAAATATTTTCTACCAGGGGGAGAACAATATAAAAAGGTTGGGCACCAATGATACAGAGCAGCAGACCTAATATGTGATTGGAAAGGGAGTAAACCAAGCAAACCTTATGGCTTATCTAGAATTTATGGCTTATCTAGAACTTATGGCTTATCTAGAAGCAGATGCCTCTGTCCAATACATGAAATCTTACCTTGGCTGGTGTCTTCCTGGGTGAAAACTCGGTTGTCTATCCCAATGGTTTGTCGGAGAAGACGTGGTTGGGCTTGGCTAATGTCTTTGGTTGGATCTGGCTGGCACCGGGTCATCAGGCAAAGCTCGGGTACCATGTACATAAGGAGGAAGACCCAGCCATTGGCCACCAGAGCTATGGCTCTCACTGGGTCATCCCAGGTAAAATTGTTAGGACCTAGAACAGATGCGTTGCCCGTCAGCAGCATAACAATCCAGGCCACCCAGATACCCACAGAGAAGAACATAGTGACATAGATATGGGCTCCATGTCTCTTCCAGTACTTGAAGGATCCACATAGACTGCAGATGGACAGGAGAAGGGTGATGGCCATGAGCAATAATACATAGATCAATATGAGCACAAAGTCACGGTTGCGGTCAATCAAGTTTTGAAAGCCAGATGCACGATTACACAGTAGTGAGTTCCTCGTCAGATAAACAGCTACATACAGAATAGCTATAATAATCTGCACCAGTGACAGGCCAATGACAATCAGCAGCATCACCCACCACGAGATGCCCAGTCCACCTCGGACCAGTCTCACCAGCTTGCTTGCATGGGCCAGAAGGCAGGAGAAGCAGATGGCGAACAGGACACCGAAAAGGAAGAAGCGCGTTGGGCAGGTCTGTGTATTCAGTTTGATGATGAAGGCGAATGTGAGGCCAAAGATCCCCAGTGTGCCAATGAGGAAGATGAATTGGGTGGGAACGATCGCTCGCTTGGCACTATCACAGATGCGAGGGAAGATAATGGCAAGAGCCAACATGAGGGCGAGGGTGAAGACCACCCCGGCCGCAGCCAAGGTTTCCAATACGATGCCCCATGCTGCTTCTGTATTACAAAGGAACTCATAATCATCCGCAGGACAAGACATAATGGGGGTCTGTGTGCCTCAGCTCGAGAGAACCTGCCAAAGAAGCAAAATAGCATAAGAATCACAGTAATACGTCCTCACTATACAACCTTCCTCTTCCCATAAAGGGAATGTCATGATATAACTTCTGCAAAGATTATCCATGACCATGAATGCCCAATGGTGGCCCCGATAAGAAAATATTCTCCTAAAGCAGCAGTCCAAGATGCCTTTTTAAAAAAAAATGTATTATTTTTTTCCCCTTTAATTTGTGCATCAATACAATCCACACAATGATAAGTAATTAGCTAAGTTGCCGATCGATCCGTTCTCCTGTAATCGATCGGCGAAGAGTCGGCTCGGGGGTTCATTAAATGGCTGTCAGCGCATCAGAAGAGGACTAAAGAGGCAAAGTTCTGTGGGGAAGATCATGTGACCAGGCAGTCACTAGATACAATTGGTGCACTGCTAGAGAGGGGGCAGGGCTCAAAAGGGGTGTGCCAGAGGCTGTTTCAGAAGAGGAAGGGGTTGTGACTTTGTAAATGGTTGCTATAGAAACAAGAAATGCTTGTTACATTATAATACATTAAAAATGTTATTTAGTTGATTAAAAAAATTAAATGCTACAAATATTTTCTCATAGTACAAAACTGATTTATTTTTAAAAAGAAACACACGTAGGATATTGCTTGGTCTGCAGCGTTAAAGCACTGGCTCCCTATCTTTGCTGTATATATTCACTAGGTGAAATGCTCAGGTTACTTCCACCCCAAACCTGCCGGTTAAAAGTATCACTTTTCATATTTAGATACATGAGCATATATGCAAGTGTGTGTATATTCATGTGTTATTTATGTATACTTTTAATCCTTATTTACGTTGTTTTGAAGACCCGATGCCGTGTGCAGTTCAACAGTATTTTTAATATTCTTTCTCACGTTTGTATCTTCTTTATTATAGATTCGTTTCTAGTATTGCTTTTTTCTTTAGGTGTAGAGCAGCGCCCTATTTTGAATGTAAACATTTTTTTCTGTATTTTAAATTACATGTAATAATATAGACCATTTGATAATGTATAGTTCTTTCAAGTTTTTTTTCTTTGTTTACTTGATTGGGGATAATGAAGGGTTAATATCAGGTTCCTACTGACCAATGAAAAGCATTGGTGGGACTATGTAAGGTTGGATCCCACACTTCCCCTCCCCTATTCCATGGATAAAGCAAGAGTTTCTGGTGAAACGCGTCGTGTTTGAACGGTATTAGCAGAAATTAGTTAATCACGTTGGATGCACTTTGTACACGTGACATCATTTTGGCGTGACGTGGCATACCCGGGAGCTGCGGGTCTTACTGATGCCACCAATAAGTACCGGTTTTGCTCGATTATAAGGCGACGTTTTTTTCAATAACGTTAAATTGAAAAGTACATACTTGCCGTATAATCGGGCCCCACCCACTTTGCGAGCCAATCAGCAGTCGGATGTATGTATGAGGTAGGAGGGTAAAACGGAGGAAGCTCCACCTTGGGGCCTGAAGCAGCCATGTTGCTTGTGGCAGGAAGCTCAAACCGAGAGAGACAGACACAGCGACAGAAAGAGACACAAAGACAGACAGAGAGATAGATAGACACAGAGACAGAGAGACAGACAGAGAAAGAAAGAGCGATAGACACAGAGAGAGACAGACAGTTATGGAAAGATAGACAGAGATGGAGAAATAGAGACAGAGAAAGACACAGACAGAGAGAGACTGACAGACAGACATAGAGACAAACACAGAGAGACAGACAGATATGGAGAGATAGACACAGAGAGGGAGAGAGAAACACAGAGACAGCCAGAGACGCAGAGACAGGCAGACACAGACAGAGAGAGACAGACAGAGAGACAGACACAGAGAGACAGACAGATACGGAGAGATAGACACAGAGAGGGAGAGAGAAACACAGAGACAGCCAGAGACGCAGAGACAGGCAGACACAGACAGAAAGTGACAGTGTGTGTGTTTATGTGTGTGTGTGTGTATGTGTGTAAACTTTTTTCTTTCCAGCTACTACTGAAATTAGGGGGTCGATTATATTCCAGTCAGGCAAATTAATATATTCGCTATCTTTATAAACTAGTTTGTGGGTGCAAGAATATTGTTTTTCTAAACGTACACATTTAAATACAATGTTACACTATTGGATATTTCTCTGTGCACTCTTATCTCTGGGCATATTCTAGAATATTGAAAGGCTGAACTCAGTGGATATGTGTACAGTATTTTCAACCTCAACTAACTACGTTACTATGTTAATCACATTCCTTATCGTGTTTCATGGGAATAATGCAAAGGCAGCAGCCACAAAGGAAGAGCTGCACTTTGATACAATGACAACAAAAGTCATATTTACTATGTTGGAATAGATTGAAGTCCTGATCATTTGAATGGAGCGAACCTTCTGCCTAACACAGGTGTGCACTGTTCCAATACAACACATAGCCAACAATGGTATAACGGAAGCAAGCACAATACATCTGATATAAACATAGGGTCAAATATTTGATATGAACAACCCCAAATTCTCAATAAGGGCCTATTTTTTACTGTCTCCTTCAGAATTTCAATGCCGAATGGGCGGTGGATTCATGGAATATCCTCCAGGAAAATTCCATGTCTCCATGAATGTGATAAGAGGTTATGCACAATAATAGAAATGGATCTTATATGTCTTCCTACGTTGGTATCGGGGGGGATCGGGGCCGGGCTCCCTTCCCTCTTTCATTGGCGCTCCACTGGGTTGTGAAGAATTTCCCTGGAGAGCTCCTGTACTCCAAGTGTTGGTTGAGTGAGAACATTCAATATTGAATTAGCTACCACTACAGAGCGTGATATGAGGTCTGTAGAAGTGGCTTAATAAAGCAGGTAGGGTGGGTGGGGGTTGTATCAAGCACTTGAAGACATTGTGATCCATTTTCCTTACCATCAGTGTTATTTCTACCAATATTAAAGGTGAAGTCCCAACTCGAACACACAATTAGCCCTATCTTTTATATTATTGGCTGCCTTTTGTTGAGAAGGTATGGATATGGATGTTAATATCTGTATTATGCTCTATTTTGTATTCAAATTATAATGGATCCAGTACAGTACACATACAGAAATACAATAATTATCTTTATCAATGCAATAACTATCATTAAATGATTATTTTTTGGAGTACTTTATTTAATACAGTCAGAAATGGAGTAATCATACCTGTCAGCTCTATTTGTATGGGACACTCCCTCATAATTCACCGGAAAATGCACAATTACGTTAAACCTTCTCCCTGCTATAAAATCCCTTTATCCCAATGCAGACCAATGGAACGTCCCAGTTTGCCCTAGCAAAGAGTTTTCAGATGGTCGGTATGGGGGTAACGCACCGTTAATAATGTGCGGTATTAACTTCCATTTACCTGATTGCAAGCTCTCCGGGTTAGGGATCCTTTCTCCCATCGCACGGTTTTATTTGGTGTGGACGGCATTGCATTGGATTATATCAAATAGCCAAACATTTTAAAATACAACAACAAAGGGGAACCAGATTACCCGGAGTGTGAGCCATTCTGAGCGGGGATGGTCTTAAAACTAGCACGATGCGCAGGGGCGGGTTGGCTGTGAATGATCGACCTGCTGGCGCTTCTAGGCCAGAGGCGGCCAACTCCAGTCCTCAAGCCAATAGGTCAGGTTTTCAGGATATCCCTGCTTCAGCACAGGTGGCTCAATCTGATTGAGCCATCTGTGCTGAAGCAAGGAATGATTGAGCCATCTGTGCTGAAGCAAGGAATGATTGAGCCACCTGTGCTGGAGCAGGGGTTTCCTGAGCACCTGACCTGTTGGTGGCCCTTGAGGACTGGAGTTGGCTGCTCTCAGGCTCTCTCCTGTCCTCACTGAAGTACCCCAGCGGCTGAGTGAGTCCTTACCTGGTCTGTGCTCCCGTGCTCAGAGGAGGGAGAGTCTGCCGGCAATGTGAGAACCTGCGGCACTGCAGCAGCCTTTCTGTCACACAAAGAGGGAGTGTGCTATGAGTGTGACAGCCGGGGAGGGGACGGGCACACCTGGACCTGTCCGACAGCTCCTTGCAGTATTGGGAAAGAGAGGACCAAGAGAGGATGAGGAAAGGAGAGAGAATGAGGAAAGGAGAGAGAGGAGAGGGAAGAGAGGAGAGAGAGGAGAGGGAAGAGAGGAGAGAGAGGAGAGGGAAGAGAGGAGAGAGAGGAGAGGGAAGAGAGGAGAGGGAAGAGAGGAGAGAGAGGAGCGACAGAGAAAGTAGAAAGAAGAGAGAAAGGAGAGTGAAGAGAGGGGCATGTAATGTTACTACTGTACTGTAGGTGGAATGGAGTACCAGTACTTTTTATTTACACACCCAGAGCAGTACTTTTTTTTTAATTTGCAGTACAAACCCAGAGTACCACTCATTTTCTGTTTACAAGCCCAAAGTACTGCTAGTTTTTATTCACAAACTCAGAGTATCACTACTTTCTGTTCTCACATGTACACACAATCACATTATTTGTTGCTATGGAGGGGCTGGGCTTAGAAAGACTCTCTCCTCCCGCTGTCTTCATTGTATACATCTTACCAAAAAAACGTTACAAAGGCCCCTGCCCCAAAGGTTAAATAAATGCAGATTTTTTTTTTAAATCAGGTCCATTACCACAGGGTTTGGACCCATGATGAGAGAACGAGGCGGGCTGGTAAATTCTGTATGGGATTTTATTTTCCTCTCATTTAATAAAGTCCATCTTCAAGATCAAGGGTGCTTTCCTTTCAGCGTTACTTTCCGGATATTATGGGGGTCCACGTTTTCCATATTGGTGGCTGGACGGGGTGCAAGAAAAAGCTGCTAATTACAGTTGGGATATTGGACGGGGATCGGAGCAGGGTGAGCTACCACAAAAACGTGGCCTGTGTGCTAATTTGGGGTGCCACGGGCATTGGGAGATAACAACCACGGTTGTAGATATCCGTGGTTGAGATCAGAACAGAAGGGGCGTATTTCCTGCTCCGCACGTGGTGTGAGGGGGCAGATCAGGACCGTGGGATTGCCACGCTAGTGGTCACGTGACCGTGGATCTGGAATGTCAGTGGCACTCTGGTGCCACTCTCTCCCCTGTCACTTTCCCGCTTATCTTTATTGCCTCTCTGATAAGGACAGGGGGGGACAAGGGGAAAGAAAGCACGATTGACAAGCACTCCCTTATTCAGCGGCCCTATAAGAAATGCCCCTTGCAATTGACTTTCAGAGAAACAAAATAAACCACATATTTGTTTTTAGCACGTTTACTTTAGTTTAAAAGAGCCAATTAGCATGTTAAATTGTTTACAAATTGTTTTTTTAGGTCAGCTAGCAGGAACTGCACCGTCACCAACTTATCAGAATCCCACAGATTTCCTGGAAGTCCCACTGATTTCCTGTGAGTTCCACTGATTTGGAGTCAGTCCCACTGATTTGGAGTCAGTCCCACTGATTTCCTGTGAGTCTCACAGATTTGGAGTCAGTCCCACTGATTTCTTGTGAATCCCATTGATTTGGAGTCAGTCCCACTGATTTCCTGTGAGTCTCACAGATTTGGAGTCAGTCCCACTGATTTCTTGTGAATCCCATTGATTTGGAGTCAGTCCCACTGATTTCCTATGAGACCCACTGATTTGGAGTCAGTCCCACTGATTTCCTATGAGACCCACTGATTTGGAGTCAGTCCCACTTATTTGGAGTCAGTACCACTGATTTGGAGTCAGTCCCGCTGATTTCATGTGAGTCCTACTGATTTGGAGTGAGTCCCACTGATTTGGAGTGAGTCCCAATGATTTGGAGTGAGTCCCACTGATTTGGAGTGAGTCCCACTGATTTGGAGCCAATCCCACTGATTTGGAGTCGGTACCACTGATTTCCTGTGAGTCCCACTGATTTGGAGTGAGTCCCACTGATTTGGAGTGAGTCCCACTGATTTGGAGTCAGTCCCACTGATTTTTATCATCAGTATCTCATAGATTTTAGTAGAATGTCACTGATAAAATAATCAGCACTTTTCCATTAAAATGCTATTTTCTTGAGGACCAGAACCCCAAATGTGACTGATTTCAGCTCTTGGAGTTAAGGGAGCACCTTGATCAAGGGATGAATTTCCCCCTATTCTTCTCGTATAGAGAGCCCTGAGATGGATAAATGACTACATGCCAAATGGTCCCCTCTCGGGCTGGTTATTAAGGGGTTAATGCGCTGAAAGGAAGTGAGGTGGGGTGACAAGGCTTTGGGGGTGGTGGCTAATATGTGTGGGTTACCCTTGTTGTAGCCTCTTCTTTCTTTAAACTCTGCTCTCCTCCTCCCTCTGTGATTGATGGCCAGTGGGAGTTTGAGTATTACGGGAGCCAGGCATAGGGGGGAATTGATCATACCTTTATTTATATGTTGCAGCTCGTGGGAGGGTGTACGGGTCGGTGGGAGAGCTTGCCGGTTTGGCTCTGTTGTTGGGAGCTCGGTAAACCTATTGAGGTGTGGTTGTGGTGTGGGGGCTAATGCGACAGTTATGGGAATGACTTTCCTAAGTAATGTGTACTTTGTAGTGTAACCAATATGGGATGGCTGGTGAGGATTTGGGGTTCGAGCCATGGGTCACCTCCGCCAACCGTCCTCAACGCCCATAATCTCTCCTAACCTTACCCCTTCCTAAAGTCTCTCCAAAACCCTCCAAAGTCACCCACCTCGCCGATCCAATTGTCATCAGTGTCAGACTCACTACCATGCCACCAACAAGACTAAATCCTGACCCAACCCCCGTCCACCCCAAGCAAGCTCTCAATGCATCTAACCCATAACCTGACCATAATGTTCCCACCCCTGCCCACCAACCTAGCAAGCTCTCAATGCACCTAACTAAGCCTGACCATAATGTTCCCACCCCTGCCCACCAACCTAGCAAGCTCTCAATGCACCTAACCCATAACCTGACCATAATGTTCCCACCACAGTGACATTTTAACAATTACTCTATAATCTATTCCACGGTTGTGCAAACTGCGGGGTGCGAGATTTTCCAGGGGGTGTGGGGGGCGGCAGTTCCAGAGGCCCCACACTCTTCCCCAAGACATTTAAATTAAATGCCGGGGTACCACGCGAGGCCTCTGTAAATGCCCTAACCTTGGCTTTGGGCGACGAGTTGCCATGGCAAAGTGGTGCCATTTGACACCAGAGCCAAGGTAAGGGTGGGGGTTTTGAGGTAACCATGGTAACGTTTAGCCTGCACTGGGGAGAGCTCCATTTTAACCTCCCGGACACTTAAATGCGGATATCTCCTTAACATAGCATCAGATATGGAAAATAAAACCGCGCTGGAAACGTCAAGAAAAGATCGCTTAACGTAAAAATGCAAAAACAAATGGTGTGACCTCTCCGGTTGTGCGCTGGGTGTGACCTCTCCGGTTGTGCGCTGGGTGTGACCTCTCCGGTTGTGCGCTGGGTGTGACCTCTCCGGTTGTGCGCTGGG